>OU343223.1:10401864-10670315 GCA_910596185.1 Chrysanthemum makinoi
GATCATTGAAGACCCCCCGAATTCCCATTGTTCATCTCAAGTGGGGGGATATTATGTCATTATGTTATGTTGAAAAAAAAAGAAAAAAAAAATGATTCAAAAAAAAAAAAAAAAAAAAAAAGTTGATTGAGTTATGATATTGTAAAGTGCGATGTTATAAACACTATACTATGAGCTTTATTGATTAGTATCGAGGAGGCCACCTCGGTCACATTAGAAGATTGGAGTTGGAGTTGTACCAACTTAAGAAGCAAAGGTAGTGTCCCATCACGACGTCCTCTAATGACGAATCTACCTTGCATTTCATGATCCGGTCTCTAGACTTCTAAGCTTGAACTTTGGGCGGACGGTAAGTGGTGATGACTTGGTTATAGATTTAGACTACCTGCTTGTTTTTCATTTTACACCAATTATATATCCCATGTCTTATCCTACCCTTTAGTCATGAAGCTTGTCTAGGTGATGCAACGAGCAATCTTTGGTGTCTTGGCCATGGATTTGGTCATGTATCATTGATTTTGTCCACTTCGCCGTAACATGTTAGTAATGATGAGTCACCCCTTAACCTTTGTCGTGTCTACCCATATTGCCTTCGAGAATTGTTTAGCCCTTAACTCTAGTGGTGGAGATTTGTGTAACCGCCAAACTTATGATAGAATACATGCTATGACTGTGCGATTGAGTCATCACCCCGAAATTGACACTTAGAATTGTTGAGAGATTTGAGTGTTTGTTCCCCTTTCGTGAGGTGTTCGGCTTTGTTTTATTCTAGCATAAGGGATTTTTAAACTCATATTTTCCAGGTTTTGGGAAATATCTTTTTAGGAATCTATCTAATAAGGTCTACTTGAGGGCAAGTAGAGTTCAAGTGGGGGATATTTGATAACATCAAATAGTCCTAAATATTAAGTGTCAATTTCCCCCGATAATGCTCTCGTTATTTATATCATTTATATGGATTTACGCTTGTTTTCCATTTTTTCCACGCCCATGTAAATTACGAGCATTGAGCTAAAGAGATGCGAAATGGAAACATTACTAAAGATTTATCACAATATGCTTATTTTGAAGAAGTTACGGCGTAACTCGTCTCTCAAATTATGTCGTAACTATTGCGTGACCCAGAAGTCCAACTTATCAAGAGGTTACGACGTAACTCATCCCAAAGGTTACGACGTAACTCCATTAGGTCAAAAGAGGTTCCACGCCGATACTTATGCCGTAATTACTGCATCACTTACGACGTACGAACCGAAGTTTATTGAAGACTACGCCAGAACTACTTTATTAGGTTATGCCGAATCCAGCGTGATCCGCATTTATGAAGAAATAGAAGGTTACGACGCACTCTTCCATTGGTTACGCCGCGAACCCGCACTGCCTATGAATACCCACAAATTCCAAAGATTTCAAAGCATCTCATTCCACACACAACACTCGAGAACGGGAAAAAGCTCAAGCAGGTCTAGGGAAGCATACTGAGTCGCTTCAGGGAGAAGTCACACTATTACTTATAAGCTTTAGCGCTTTATTATTTCTTTTACTTTCAATTCATGTGTTTCGCACTTTGAATATTGAATTGATTTGCATGTTAATATGAGCTGCTAAGCACCTCTTGGTGCTGGCCTATTTATGATTCCTTAATTGTTTTGTTTTGCGCTACCTTTACTCCGCATGCTATTTCTAAGTGTATGCATGAATAGTTCTTTAATAGTCACCCTTGGTTCGGTAGTTTTGAATGGCGATAGAGGCCAATTGCCTAGGAGATATGACCAACCTGACCCTAGGTGAGAAGACTGAGACGGGAAGGGTAAGATATGACCAACTGACGACCCTTTCTACTTGTGCGATTTGACCAACTAATCACCTATCGTTTGGATGAACTTAAGAATTGGGCGGTGTAGTGTCTAAGTTCCTAACGGCCGGGCACTCACTATTTAGAATCTAGCATGTAGCGGTACTTAATGACTCGGCTTAGGGACCGTGAACAACAGACTTATGACGGTATACCATTTCTCCTGGTGGTGGCATCTTTGCTGATAGGTTAGGCGAATTGACCAAATGCTGTCCTCTCGAATTTGACCCCACCTGAAGTAATTGGAAGTAGGTAGACGTAAACATAACTAGCTAGGAGGATTAACTAGGTTAGCACCACTATTCCTCTATTGATTTCCCTTTACCATTTATTTTCTTTTATTTTATAATATGCATTAGTAGTTTAATTAATTAAATCCCTATTAAAACCATTATTATTCTGTGACAATTAGACTTAGTAATAATCCAACACACATAGCTCTTGGGACGACCTCGACTTTACCATTTACTACACTACACACGATCGGGTATACTGCCCGTTAGTGCATTAGGGTAGACCATAGGTATAGCGAGACACTATAAATATTAAGACCTGGTCAGTAAAACCTGCATCAAGAAGAAACCCCTAAAACCCTAAAAGATGTCGACTGAAGTTGCACCATCCCCATTGATGAGTGCTTATTCACTCATCGTTTTTACCCACCTAAGACCTCAAAAACGACCAAAAACACCCAAATATGATCAAAATATGCTAAAAATATCCTCGGAGTGTGTTTTGTGTCTTGCAGGTACAAAAGGATTGAAAACAGAGCTAAAGTGGGCAAAATCGAGCCAAAATCAGAAAAAGTGCTGAGAAGCCGGTGCCGGGATGTGATTTTCTACGATCGTTGATCAATTGAGGACCCGGACACGTTTTTAGAGTGGGTTTGGGAAAACCATCTTAAAACCAAACCAAGAACCCAAAATTACCGAATTGCCCTCTCCCCGAAACCCAAATAATCATTTTATCCCATTAAAACCCTTGTATATTAAACCTTTCCTTCCATTGAACCCCCTCTCCACCTTGAACCCCCTGCCACTTTGACCTCCCTTCACCATTAATAAAAACGACCCAAGTCTTTTCTTTTTCCCTCCCACCTTCTTCTGCTTTCTCTCTAACCCAGAAACACCACAACCCTCACATTAACCAGATATGACCAATTCCCAATCCCACTCACTCCATCACCCAAGACATTGTCACGAGATACCCATGCCACCGCGGGCAATCCTTGGCTCAAAAGTCCCATAGACGCTCCGATTGATGCTCACTTGTACCTAATTATTTGATGGTTTGATTGATTCAAGAAAGCATAGTAGGTGTGTTTGCTGGTTTCCACTCACAAAAGAAACACAACGCAAAAAGCAAGGAAAAGAAGAAGGAAGTTTTTTTTTTAGTATTTGTATAAATAGGCATTGTAGGATTAGTGTAATCCTTGTCTAGAATTCAAGTTCTAGTCCCATTTTACAATTTTGTCATTTAATGTAATTTTAATTTCCGTCAATGCAATTTACAATTCAGTTTTCAAATTCCATGAAGCCTTACTTGTTTTTCTATTTTTCCTTCTATTTGAATGTTTGTGTTTGGAAGTTAAAAGAGTTTGCTAAAGTTTGTTTAAGCTCAATTAAGCTTTTGTGAATGATAATCTCATAGGTCTTCAAGCTTTTCACAGTGTCTGTATTTTCAAATTTGGTTTTCTGCCCAAAAGAGTGTTTGGAATAGAATTGGTTGTGGGTCAAAAACACCATTTTGACCCACTTTGGGACTTGTACTAGGCAAGTTAGAAGTTATCATTAGTTAGCTCACTGAATTTTTTTTGCAAAACAAGTTTTAAAGGAAAAGATTCATGTTTCTCATATCACAAAACTGCCCCTCACAAAGCATTGCCCATCCCTTTTGTGCTTAAGATTAAAGTAGATTTAAGATAGATTTAGGATTTATATTTGATGCAATCAGTTAGTTAGGTTTAGGTAGAGTATAAGTCATTGCTTGTTTTGTGATTTGTAGCCCCTTAGTTGCTTGTTTTTATGCTGAAAAGTCCATAGTTAAAGCATTACCGCCTGCTTCAAGATGCCTATCACCTCACAAGTCTGCTTCAATGTCTTTTAGCGAAGCTTGTATAAGCTCCATTGGATGTACTATAGGGGCAAATGAGTGTTAGCTGGGTGGACTCAAAGTGGGTAGAAGCTCAGTAGCTATCTCTCACTCTAGCTTATCCAAAATAAGCTCCAATTGAGCCTCCCAAGGCTGTTTTAAGCCTCCGCAAATAAAGCAGTAGTGCAAAGAACAAAGCAGTAATGCTTTTTTTGGCTTATTGAACTTAGCTGATTAGGATTTCTTTAGAGTTTTTAGGTAAGTTAGATTAGCATTCATTAGGTGTAGCTTGTAGTGTTAGCTTATTGTAGCTTTAGGTACCCATTTAACTCCCTTAGTTAGCCATAACCCAAACATGCCTTAGATCCATTTGCTTGGGAATAAGCTGTCTCACAGCTTATTTTCTCACTCCCCCTGTTCATTTTAGTTTAGTGAAGTGGTTCCATCACATTTCAGTTTTTAATAAGTTGTTTTGTAGCTTTTTCTTTCTCTTGGCAACCTACAAATCCAAACAGCCATTCAAGTTCTTTTTTTTTTTTTTCTTTTTCTTTTTTTCATTTCTGTTGTGTTTCTGAGCTGCCAACAGCTTATTTCCAAGATTTTTAAGTTTAAGATTTAGTAAAAAAGGTGGCAGCTTAATCGCTTGTTCACTTACAAAACAAAATCAAAAAAACAATTGTGGCCGACTGTGGATTCAACCCTCGTCTCCTCGCCTAAAATACACATGCACCACAAACCCAACACATGCTACCAGAATGCCCTTGGGACTTGTCTCGTTGTAGTTCGCATCTTTTAGTCTTTTATAGTAAACTTTAGTTTTAAAGCTAGATAAGCTATTTTGGCTTATCCCAGCTTATTCACTTCTGATCTTTCAACAATTTCATTTTTCTTAAGTTTAGAACTAATCAAAGTATTTTTCTGAAAAATTTGATAATTTTCCATTTAGGTTTACTATTTTTTATAATTAATTTTCTAATTTTTAGTTTTTAATTCATAAGTAAAATAAAGGTCGAAAAAATACCCGACTTTTTCCTAAAATCATTTTTAGTCATGTAGAATGTAGGAAAATTGTTTTTGCACTCGTAGGACTTAAATTGCATATTTTTCACTTTCGGGGCTCGGTGTGTTCCCGGTTTTCACGTTTTTGCATTTTAGCACCCTAGGATGTAATTTAGCTTTGTTTTATTATTTCTTAGGCTTAGTAGTAGTTTACTTAGAGTTTACATTGTTTTACGTGCTTTATTTTCATTCCTGTTCTTTATTTTGTAGAATAACATAATCCAATTCCAAAATTCGTTTAACCAATTCAAGTCCTATTCACGAAACTCAACGACACCGTCAATTTCACACCTCGTTGGGACACGACCCGGGAAATCACTTACCCGGTATCACTTTTATCACACCCGTGAGATTTGGCACGTTAACCTTTTTCCTAAAAGGTTGGTTTGTCGGATTTTACGGTTAATTTGATATATTGATATTGTGTTTTTCACCACTCACTTTTCGACGAATCAAATTTTGGCGCCGCTGCCGGGGAGGTGTGTTGCGACAATATCATGATTTTTGGCGATTAGTGACTTGAAGAACCTTCCTCGTGAAGTTATTGCTTTTTGAAAAAATACAAAAATACAAAAATAGTTTTCTTTTCTTTGTATATATGTAAAAGATTAAAAATACAAAAAGATTTTGTTTGTTGTTTTAAATAAAATAGAACACATAATCAATATAACATTTCTCAACTGAGGTGTTATCATAATAAGTTCCCGAACCAAAGATTCAAAACTTGCCTTTGTGTCACTTGCGTGAATACGCTTGTGATTATTGGTTTAAGTTCCCTGTGTTTTGCCTCGGTCTTGTTTTAATTGAAAGTGCATGTGCACTCGTCTTCGAAAAATCCAAAAATATTCTTCGTATCCTCTCGACCATTTGATTCTATCTCTTTAACCCTCTACATGTTTAATTCTCATGGCGACGTTCGATTATCGTCGTTGTTTCCACTGCAAAAGCCGTATGGAAGAGGATCAACTTTATTGTCAAAATCACGATTGTTTATGTAAACGGTGTGGTAGAGTTGGTGCAAGCAAATATTGCTATTGGTGCGAATTATCCGATAAAAACTCTCTCGATGATTCTCCAAGTTTTTCCGACCACCCGCCACAACCCGAGATTTGTTCTATTGTTTCTGAACCTAAACCGTCTAGATTTGATCCAAATCTTTCGCATTTACGTTAAGGTTAAGAGAAAAGAGCAAGAACCGAGACCAAAACTAAGTGGTGGAAATTGCTAGCTCTGAGAGCACACCACTTGTCCCACCTCCGAAATCTTCAAAACCTTTTACGGACGATTTCATGAACATTGTTCAAAATTGCTTAAATGAATTTCACAAATTTCAACTTCGGAAATATCGCTTTACCTAACATTTGTGATATTGTTGAGCCTCGATTCCTACCTCCGCACTAGATATCGCCGCTCGATCAAGAGTATTGCTACGGTTGTGGAGAGACTTGTTATGAAAGGTTTCGTTGTTACAAATGTATGTGCAAAGTGGTGTGGAAACTATCTTACCGATGGATTTTATTCGATTTGTGCCGAGAATTCATTCGCTTATGATTCCAATCCTAATTCCTTCAATTTTCCTCTAACCATTTCAACTACCTCCACGTAATTCATTCAACCACAACCGTACTATCAAGATTTTAATGATACATCGCTTCAAAACTTCTCCTCAATACCTTTCTTGCGAAATTGTGGGGTCCTCATTATGATTACCAATTTCAATCATGGAATCTAATTACTATGGACCTAATCCTTTTTATAACACTCCTTGTTTTGACAATTTCCAACCCCCACAACTTCCTCGCCATTGATCAATTTCCTCGTGATAATCCTTGAAGAACTTTTCGAGGAACAAGCTACCGCGAACGAAGATTTCTAGCCGATGAGCGAAGCAGCTCAAAAGCTTCTCCTATTGAACGGCCGCCAACAACAGATCCTATTTAATGAAGCTTGCCGTTTCGATGATGAGGATGAGGAAGATTGGGAGATGACAAAGGACAAGGTGCATATTTCAAGCCCACAAAGTACCGCACATGTCCACTCTCCACCCTCATATTGCCTATCCACCATAGAACCTTCGGATAACCTTTTAATGGGGGACGAGCATCTTAGCACTATTCCGAACGGAACCGCCTTGTGTTGAGAACCTTGTCCCAACCCCAAGTGAATCCGGGTTATCTCCAAAGGATATGTGTGATGAGCCTCTCGATGATGATTCTTCTCCCACCCCCGAAGAACTCATGAGGTGATCTCCGAGTCTGAAAATGATTGTACGTCATTTGATGATTCTTTATCGTGTGGAGACATCGAGTATGTTGAGGAAATTCCTTCGAGCTCGCCACCTTGGAAGAAGTGAGAGATGTTGATCCCGGCGATCTTGATATGGACACCGATTTTGAAACGGATGATGAAGATATTCTCGTTGTGTCCGAGAAACCTTTTGCTATGGTGTTCACTAATCCTCTGTTTGAATTTGATTCTGAATTCACTCTTGTTTCGGATAACCCAATCTTTGATATTCGTAATGAGGATAGTGACCTTTACATGGAGAACCTCGTTATATCTCCATCTTTACCCAAGAAAAGAATAGTGGCAATCCCACTTCGACGCTGGACCTTCTAGGAGTTCACGATGAACTCGCCTCGCTGATCATTCTCCACCGGAGATGATGATGCTCACTTCACTTTGAAGCCAACCTTCATCAATTAGAAAATCTTCTATACAATTGGTCTTCGATAATTGGCCGAGTGACACTCTTATGGAAGAGGTCACTCATTTCTTTCTTCGATGACTCGATACCTTCGGTTTTCAGAGTGACGATTATGGCTTAGGTCCATCATCCACTCGGCCCTACCGCTAAACCGCCGGATGCCGGAACCTCTTCTAAGCCCGACACGGATGTTTTCATTGTTAGCAGGATAAGATTTCCAACATTCGCCAATGTTCCTAAATCTTATCTTTTGCCCACCCATCCCACCCATTGTCAACTCATTGTCACCTTGCCTTCTCCTCCCATTTCTTCTCCGTGTCTTAACTCCTACGAGAGTGAAGATACCATCTTTGACCCCGGCATTTCTTTCTTTCTAAGCCGGATGTATTATCTCATCTGAGTGGAACTTTCGTAAAGTCCGATGGAGATTTTCTCTTCCACTTGCTCCCCCATGGACCAATGAATTCGGGTCGAGTCAAGCTAGCTAATCGGTTAACAAAAACAAGAGCATTCCATGGGTTTTCACCCATGTTTCGACTTTTTCTATTTTCTAACAACTAAGTGTGAGGGGAAACCTCCACGGTGTTTGCTTCTTGTGTGTTTGCTCATGTTTTCAGGAATCCCTTTGATCGTGATGATTGATGCTGCTTTCAATCCAAACCAATATCCATCATGTTACTAACGCTTATCCGGGATATGTTTTCAAAATCCTTTTTGTGTAAAATAACAGATTTCACCACGTGACTTGGTTAGTGGTATTACCTTTTTCCGCTCGATAGTATCGCATCGCCGGACTTTGAATATTGAGGGCAATATTCCGTTCTAAGTGTGGGGAATTCGTAATTTTGTCGCATTTGTACCCTTTAGTCCCTAGTACCCCGCTTTGACCAAAATTTAAAAATTTTTGCATAAAAAAGAAGTGTTTTGCACGAAAATAAAGTGTTAACGCTTCGGTGTTAATGGTAGTTTAGTCTTGATTAGGTTAGAACAAAGGGAATCCCGACTCTGCTAGAGTGTTGATCTAGCTGCTCTCTTAACAATTAGGCTAAGTTTTTACGAATTGTGCAAATGAAAATGCTAAGCGTGGAGTAGTTGGTTCTCTTTAGAGCTTATATAAGTAATCTATGGCTTTTTCTCCCAAGAGTTCTAATTGAACCTAAAATACGTGCTCGTTGTCAAACTTTTGAACATTCAAATCGCCTTGTTACAACAAAAAGTTTTTAAGCAAAATTGATTTAGAGCTCAAGTTCAACTTTTTATTTAAATTTTTGAAAAAGCATACTTTCTTAAAATCGAATAATATTGCAAAATGAAAGTATCGTAAAAGTGCTTGAATGATGCAAAAGTAAATTGCAAAAAAAAAAAAAAAAAAAAAAGTGAAAAAAGTGAGAAAAATCAAAAAATTGAAAAATGAAAATGAAAAAAAATGAATCCTTGAATAAAAGTACTATGTTGCTTATCAATAAATGTGCGAAACTTGCTTTTTCTTAAATTTAAATCGAAGTTGAACTAGGATTCACAAAGTTGTCTAAAAGCTTGACGGTGATTTAGAAATTCTTGAAGTCAAAGACCCCGAAAGCTCCGATACTATTCTCGAGGGTGAAACCTAGCCTCCTTAAATGGACAAGCTGAGAAGAAAGTCGCTACATGGAGTGATCTCACCTTTGAATCTTGAATTTCTAAATTATCGTCGGTTGTTGTCCATTTAGGTTTAGTTTTAACTTAACGGTAGCCTCAGAATCTTTGGAATCGAATTCCCGCCAATTCCCGTACTATTCTCTCGTGGGGTGTCAAAAGCCCGTCACTTAAAACCGATGTTTTGGGATGTCCCGAGAAGAAAGCCGCTACATGGAAGAGGCCCTTTCGATCCTTAGACTTTCGTAGTTTCCGGGAGTTAAGATTTTAGTTAAGTGAATAACAACCATAACAAGGTCGGTTTCAATGGTCAAACTTTTGAAAATGAGCACACGAACTTAAACTGTATAAATTGCAGGAGTAGAAAAGTTAAGTCTCGACTTACATAGATTATTTGTATAAGTAGTGTTAGCATTTTGCCAAAACTTTTGCACAATAAGTTTGGACTTAGTATGAGAGTATAAAAAAGAGGATGACGATTACAATTCCCTGGAGACACCCATTTTGTGTGAATCCCGTTCCATGATACCACTTTTTGTTAATCAAGCATGTTATTTACTTTCAAGTTTAGTTTAAATTTATCGCATCAAATAAAAAGTCAAACGGGTATTCTTGGTAATCTTAATTCTTTCATTACTTTACATGATTGATTGCTAGGGACTAGCAATTGCCTAGTGTTGGGGGATTTGATGAGTGCTTATTCACTCATCGCTTTACCCACCTAAGACCTCAAAACGCGACCAAAACACCCAAATATGATCAAAATATGCTAAAAATATCCTCGAGTGTGTTTTGTGTCTTGCGGTACAAAAGGATTGAAAAACAGAGCTAAAGCGGGCAAAATCGAGCCAAAATCAGAAAAAGTGCTGAGAAGCCGGTGCCGGGATGTGATTTTCTACGATCGTTGATCAATTGAGGACCCGGACACGTTTTTAGAGTGGGTTTGGGAAAACCATCTTAAAACCAAACCAAGAACCCAAAATTACCGAATTGCCCTCTCCCCGAAACCCAAATAATCATTTTATCCCATTAAAACCCTTGTATATTAAACCTTTCCTTCCATTGAACCCCCTCTCCACCTTGAACCCCCTGCCACTTTGACCTCCCTTCACCATTAATAAAAACGACCCAAGTCTTTTCTTTTTCCCTCCCACCTTCTTCTGCTTTCTCTCTAACCCGTAAAACACCACAACCCTCACATTAACCAGATATGACCAATTCCCAATCCCACTCACTCCATCACCCAAGACATTGTCACGAGATACCCATGCCACCGTGGCAATCCTTGGCTCAAAAGTCCCATAGACGGCTCAGATTGATGCTCACTTGTACCTAATTATTTGATGGTTTGGATTGATTCAAGAAAGCAAAAGGGTGTGTTTGCTGGTTTCCACTCACAAAAGAAACACAACGCAAAAAGCAAGGAAAAGAAGAAGGAAGCTTTTTTTTTTAGTATTTGTATAAATAGGCATTGTAGGATTAGTGTAATCCTTGTCTAGAATTCAAGTTCTAGTCCCATTTTACAATTTTGTCATTTAATGTAATTTTAATTTCCGTCAATGCAATTTACAATTCAGTTTTCAAATTCCATGAAGCCTTACTTGTTTTTATTTTTCTCCTATTTGAATGTTTGTGTTTGGAAGTTAAAAGAGTTTGCTAAAGTTTGTTTAAGCTCAATTAAGCTTTTGTGAATGATAATCTCATAGGTCTCAAGCTTTTCTGTGTTCGTATTTTCAAATTTGGTTTTCTCGCCAAAAGAGTGTTTGAATAGATTGGTGTGTGGTCAAAAACACCATTTTGACCCACTTTGGGACTTGTACTAGTGCTTAGAAGTTATCATTAGTTAGCTCATCAATTTTTTTGCAAAACAAGTTTTAAAGGAAAAGATTCATGTTTCAAGCTATCACAAACTGCCCTCACAAAGCACCTGCCCATCCCTTTTGTGCTTAAGATTAAAGTAGATTTAAGATAGATTTAGGATTTATATTTGATGCAATCAGTTAGTTAGGTTTAGGTAGAGTATAAGTCATTGCTTGTTTTGTGATTTGTAGCCCCTTAGTTGCTTGTTTTTATGCTGAAAAGTCCATAGTTAAAGCATTACCGTCCCCGTTTCAAAGATGCCTATCACCTCACAAGCTGTCTTCAATGTTCTTAGTGAGTTTGTATAAGCTCTCCATTGATGCCTATAGGGCAAATGAGTGTTAGCTGGGTGGACTCAAAGTGGGTAGAAGCTCAGTAGCTATCTCTCACTCTAGCTTATCCAAAATAAGCTCCAATTGAGCCTCCCAAGGCTGTTTTAAGCCTGCAACAACAGCAGTAGTGCAGCAACAGCAGACCAGTTTTTTTTTTGGCTTATTGAACTTAGCTGATTAGGATTTCTTTAGAGTTTTTAGGTAAGTTAGATTAGCATTCATTAGGTGTAGCTTGTAGTGTTAGCTTATTGTAGCTTTAGGTACCCATTTAACTCCCTTAGTTAGCCATAACCCAAACATGCCTTAGATCCATTTGCTTTAAGGGAATGCCGCCTCACGCCTTATTTTCTCACTCCCCCTGTTCATTTTAGTTTAGTGAAGTGGTTCCATCACATTTTAGTTTTTAATAAGTTGTTTTGTAGCTTTTTCTTTCTCTTGGCAACCTACAAATCCAAACAGCCATTCAAGTTCTTTTTTTTTTTTTTTTTCATTTCTCATAGGTTTCTGAGTGCCAAATGCCTTATTTCCAAGATTTTTAAGTTTAAGATTTAGTAAAAAAGGTGGCAGCTTAATCGCTTGTCTGCCAAAAAAACAAAATCAAAAAAAAACAATTGGGCCAATGACTGGATTCAACCCGGTCTCCTGCCCCAAACTACATGACCACAAACCCAACACATGCTACCAGAATGCCCTTGGGACTTGTCTCGTTGTAGTTCGCATCTTTTAGTCTTTTATAGTAAACTTTAGTTTTAAAGCTAGATAAGCTATTTTGGCTTATCTCAGCTTATTCACTTCTGATCTTTCAACAATTTCATTTTTCTTAAGTTTAGAACTAATCAAAGTATTTTTCTGAAAAATTTGATAATTTTCCATTTAGGTTTACTATTTTTTATAATTAATTTTCTAATTTTTAGTTTTTAATTCGTAATAAATAAAATAAAGGTCGAAAAATACCCGACTTTTTCCTAAAATCATTTTAGTCGTGTAGAATGTAGGAAAATTGTTTTTGCACTCGTAGGACTTAAATTGCATATTTTTCACTTTCGGGGCTCGGTGTGTTCCCGGTTTTCACGTTTTTGCATTTTAGCACCCTAGGATGTAATTTAGCTTTGTTTTATTATTTCTTAGGCTTAGTAGTAGTTTACTTAGAGTTTACATTGTTTTACGTGCTTTATTTTCATTCCCGTTCTTTATTTTGTAGAATAACATAATCCAATTCCAAAATTCGTTTAACCAATTCAAGTCCTATTCACTTAAACTCAACGACACCGTCAATTTCACACCTCGTTGGGATACGACCCGGGAAATCACTTACCCGGTATCACTTTTATCACACCCGTGAGATTTGGCACGTTAACCTTTTTCCTAAAAGGTTGGTTTGTCGGATTTTACGGTTAATTTGATATATTGATATTGTGTTTTTCACCACTCAGTTTTCGACGAATCACCCATCCATCACATCACTTAGAATTCCAATCATCAAGAAGGGAGAGTATGATTTGTGGAGCATGAAGATGAGGCAGTACATTGCCATCACAGACCATGCACTATGGAATGTGATTATCAATGCTAATGAAGTTGTGGTAGAACCTGTAGACATTCCTTGACAACCAAAAGCACCTAAACCCATCTTGCCAGCTGCCACAATAAGGAATCAAGAGAAGGCACTCAACATACTCCTATCTGCTATTCCTGATTGACACCTACTCAAGTTCCATGATGCTAAGGATGCAAAACAACTATAGGCTGCTCTCAAGACAAGATTTGGAGGTAATGATGCTTCCAAGAAGATGCACAGGAATTTGTTGAAGCAACAGCTTGAAACTTTCACTATTGGTGAAAGAGAAGGTCTTGATGCTGCCTATGATCGATTTCAAAATCTCCTCAGCATGCTAGAGTTATACAAGGCAGAGGTATCTATTGAAGATGCAAATCTGAAGTTCTTAAAGAGTTTTCCATCCACATGGCATGTGATTGCAACCATGATCAGAGGACAACCAGGATTGGACACTATGGACTTTGCAACCAAAGCTTGAACTAAAGGAAATTCCTATTACTGAAACAAAAGCTTTGGTTGCTCAAGAGAATCTATCAGAGGTTGACTGGAGTGCTGAGTTTGATGATGAATCAGTAACCTATTGTATGGTAGCAAGAAGAATCAAGGAAGAGTTTGATTGGAGCACATCTTTTGATGAGGAACCTGGATTTGCTGCCTTGGAATCCAGAGATGGTCTTGGAAGCTTTGATTGGAGCATGGAGAATGAAGATGAACCTGTTCTACTTGCTATGGTAGCTACTTCACCAAGTTCACCCCCTATCTTTGAGGTATGCTCTAAGTGTCATGACTTTTATCAAAAGTTGCTTACTAATTATGTAACTTGTAGGACCTTACTTTTACATCAACCTTACACGTATCAACCTTATCACAAGATGAACACGATAAACAAACACAAAGCTATGCGTAGAAAGAAAAAAGATTAAGAGATGGTGACTTGAATGTTATAAGTTATGCGTATGTTAGAGAGAAAAGGATGAAGAGAAAACATGTATTACTTGAAAGAAAAACACACACAAAATGTTGAGAATCGTTTAAGCTCATCTAGGAATAACAATAACAATAATAAATAGAATGCACAGCGGAATAAATCAAAACATTATTGTTATTGCTAAAGGTTTCTTCGTCATCATCATGTGTTCTACAAAACACATCTACAGCCCCAATCCTAGATGATCAACTCTAAGACGGTTACATAATCTAATGGGATCCATGATCCTTGAGGTCAATTAACTACATGTCGACATTCACTAGTCTAGGCGCTACATAAACTCACGCCCTAGACACATACACACACATATGTCCCATGTTTACATTGTTTGACACTTGTATCTAACCTACGCATCTTGCATCTCTTTTATATACTAGAGAATGCTAGGTTTACAAAGAGATAATGTGAATATACGTAATATCTTCTTTAACAATTAAATTGATCTTCTGAATATTCTCTTCTTTGAAGTTATCCTCCTTGTCATAAACAAATTCTTCATCTTTCATACTGTTTTGTCTTATCAACTCAAGGAACCTAATTCCCAACAATCTTCCCCTAGTTGATAATGACAAAACCAGATAAGCATGAACTTCCCCTGAAGCTGATATGAATGAAAGATAAACGAACTTCCCCTTAACCATGCAATCACCAAGAATCTTCAAGTTGCAGCTTCCATGTAAATATTCTTCCCCTTTTTGTCATCTTCAATTAGGGGACATAAGTGAGCAACCTTGATCTTCACAACTACGAATCAATATCATACATCCAATCCATCCTTCCAATGTTTCAAATTACCCACCATTAAGTTTTCCGCATCTTTAAATGAACTTGAAACAATAGAAATCAAAATCAGCAGTAGTAATAACAACTAGCAGTTGTAAAAACCTTCATCTCGAATGATGCATGCAAATGGTTAAACATTTTAACATTAAGCTTCCCCTAAAACCCATATGTTAACCATTTTCTTGATTCTTCAAATCTGTAGGCTCCATGTAATGATTACTTGTGAAGAAAACCAAGTATAACCAACTTGATGTCAAGTAGAACAACCCAAACCTGTGTCCTATATCTTGCACTAAAGACGACATCGAACGTATACCCAATCATGGTGTATAGGGAGACCGCAATCTCTTGACAATAATCACTGAGCACAATAACGTAACTCCTTCAAGTGTTTTGCCAATTCATTGTCACATGAACGTACAAACAAGTTATCTTAAAAGTGTAACACCCACTTTAAGATATGATAAAACACAAACCCAAATAATTCCACTTCATCTTCAAATAGATGATAAACGCCTTTCTTCGTAATCAACTATGACAATAAGAATGAGCCATAAACCTGTTAAGAACTAAAACCAAAATCCTCTTGTGTGTGTGAGCCAAATCCCATGTGTGTGTCATCATAATCAAAAACCATAACCTGCCATATGACACCCAATATCAAACAATACAAATAATCTACATGACTTCCCTTCGTTTGTAATTGCGCATAAAACCAATAATCATCTTTCAATCCATGCTATAGACAACATGAAGTGAAAAGCCACGCATAACCCATAAACTTTAAAACAACCTCGCTTGAATAAAATACACCAACCGGTCACAAACCAATGTTAATCAAGAGAAGCCAAACGAAAGCTGAGTTGAGTAGAACGCAACAGGATAACAAGTTAAGTAGCAAAGTGGAAACATGTAAAGGTAGCAGTGGTTTTGAGAAAACTATCCGTGGTTACCAAAGTGCATCGCTGGAAATTAAAGTACTATCCGTGGTTAGACACATACCATCGTGGATGTCAAAGTACTATCCGCGGGTTAGACACATACCATCGTGGTTACCATCAATGGATGAGCATAGCTATCGCTGGTTTCGCTAACCTATCACAGATTCCAAAGAGGTCGATCAAAACACAACAATAGAGACATTAAGCATGAGTTCCAAAGAAGACGATAAAGATTAGTGTTGAGCACGAAGTTCCAGAAGTGTAGTAAGCATTGAACGAGCAAAAGAATGGGATACTTCCGAACAAACCCAACTCCAACGAATAGCATCTAGGGTTTGTTACAAACCTTAACATTCAAATCATTCACTATATATGTATCTATTAAGGTTTGTGAAAACCCTAATTGCAATCAATAGATAGTATCGTCTTTTTAAGTATCGCCTTTTGCAATCAAATCATTCACTTTTGGTCTTTAGTGACACTTTTTAGAGTCACTAAGAACTTGAAAAATTCAACTTACATGATTGTGTCTGCAGCAGTTTTCAGTGCACGATATATCTTTGACTGAGACTTCAGATCAACAATCCCTCCGGTGGAAAGTTAGATGTGAATATAGAGAAGCTCTAGCCAAAATTTTAGCCCGATCCAACGGTTCACTTAAAAGTTATACCTGTTTCAAAACCGACCCGCGTAGCATTACGAAAATTTAACCAGCTGTAATTTTTCTTCCTCATCAAGAAACCTTGCGAAATCCTAGATATCGAGAGCCACCCGCTCTGATACCACTTGTTGAGAATCGTTTAAGCTCATCTAGGAATAACAATAACAATAATAAATAGAATGCACAAATGAATAAATCAAAACATTATTTTTATTGCTAAAGGTTTCTTCGTCATCATCATGTGTTCTACAAAACACATCTACAGCCCCAATCCTAGATGATCAACTCTAAGACGGTTACACAATCTAACAGGATCCATGATCCTTGAGGCTGACCAACTACATGTCGACATTCACTAGTCTAGGCGCTACATAAACTCACGTTCTAGACACATACACACACATATGTCTGATGTTTACATTGTTTGACACTTGTATCTAACCTACGTACCTTGCATCTCTTTATATACTAGAGAATGCTAGGGTTTACAAAGAGATAAATGTGAATATACAGAATATCTTCTTTAACAAGTAAATTGATCTTCTGAATATTCTCTTCTTTGAAGTTATCCTCCTTGTCATAAACAGTCCTTCATCTTTCATACTGTTTTGTCTTATCAACTCAAGGAACCTAATTCCCAACACAAAACACACTCAAGCACACCCCTCAAATGACCATTTGAGGGGGTATTTATACTACAAGTACTAGACGCCCTAATGGGCTTTTCATGGGCCTCGTGGTGGACTTAGATTGGATTGGGTTACATGAACTTATTCAAGGCTAGCTTATCATAACTTCTAGCCATTTAGCTTAGCCCAATCCACGAGCCTGTTGACTATTCTAGTATGATATCTAACACACGTTACAAAGTTCCTAAATGTTAATGACCATCACTTCTATTAAAAATATTAAGGCTAACAATCTCCCCCTAAGGGGTGGTGATATGTGCAAAAACACATATCATTTCTTTATCAAAATCAGACCAAAATAACCAAGAAAGAGCCGTTTATTGCTAATATTTGTCGCTTTCGAGTTTGTGCATTTGCAGTACAGATATGTAAAAACACGCAAAAGTTAACCAAATCGCACAAAACTCTGCACGGAGATTAAGAGTGCTAAAGCCGAGCCTAAGGTCAATTGTGCATCCTCAGAAGATTTTCATTCTCTGAGGATGATTTTTGAAAGATATGATCAAGTTTGAAGAATTGTCAAAATCAGTCCCTCAAGTTTCAGCATTTGGCAAAATCTACCCTCAAGTTTCATAAAATGGCAAAAGTAACCCTGGGATAATTAAAGATTGACAAGAATTATCCTTCAAAGACATTTTTAGAATTTACAGAATTGGTCCTTGGAAAATCAGAAATTGCAAGTTTAGTCCCTTAATATTACATGGATCCTATTCTAGTCCAAATCCATTATCCTTAAAAGCCCAAGTACCCAAAGTCCAAGCCCAAAGCCAAGTCAAGGCCTGGTCAACGAGGTCAAAGCCCCAGTCAACTCCCCAACTCGGTTCGAATATCCAACCCATATCCCTAAATGGACCCTAGTCAACTCCCAAATAACCCGGTCAAAGGTCCAAGTCAACAAGTCAAATTCAATAAAAAAACCATTTACCCATGCGCGCCCTTTTTACCCCCAAAACCATTTTACCCAGATAACCTATGAACCCTAATTTACCCTCGAAGCCAATCCACATAATTAGAGCAATTAAAGGGTAATTCAGTCCTTTCCCTGACACGCTTATGACACCACACTGACACACGGATGCCAGCGTGGCAATCCGTGTGTCAAACCTCTCCTTTGATTGGTGGATTGGACGTGTGGGAGTGATCCAAGGGTTGCAAATGATTGGAATATGCTGGAAACGTATCTAAGGGTTGATAAATGATGAGAGAAAGCACAAGTGCTCATTCTGGATCCTTCTCAAGCTCATGTGCAGCTATAAATAGGCCCTCATTCACTCACAGTTGGATCATCTTCTTTTCCTTTCATTCAGTTGCTAAATTGTATTTTCATTTTCAGTTTTAATGTTTTAAAGTATTTCAGCTTTTGTAATTCTCTCTTGTACTCTTAATTTGAAGTTTAATAAAATTCAGTTTTTACTCTTTATCTCTTGTTTCAGCTTTTAAGTTTTTCATAATTGCTATTAAGAACTTCTCATTTGATATTAGCTTATTTAAAAAATATTTGCAGCTTATTTGTTCATTAATCCAAAAACACAAAAAAAATCAGATAAAATAGTTAAAAATATAAAAAATATCTCAAGCTCTTCTAAGCTAGTTTTTAATCTTGTGCTACTATTATATTAAACTCAGATAAGCTTACTCTAGCTTTTTGTGAGTTTAATTCTGTTTCAAACATTATCTCTCAACAAATTGCAAATCAGTCAACATAAGTCAACTGAGCTTAACATGGATTTGGTAATGGAACTTGGTTGATTCAGAGCTAGATTGGGGTTGAAATTGGTTAGAATAGTGTAGATTGGGTTCTGTTTTAAGCTGCATAATAGCTGGACTACAAGTGAGTTTTATTTCATTTTATCCTCTTAAACTGTTTTGCTAAAATTCTTGTTTACTCTTGATTTAGCTAAATTTCCATTAGTAGATCATGATTTTTGATTGTTAGAGCTTATACAATTGTTGTTTTGATTAAAAGTTAGGCCTTAGATATAGGAATTGTGAAAACAGTCTCTTGAAGGAGTCTTTAGATCATTAGATTAATCTGAGATAGAGGTTAGCTTATTACTTAATAGTGGTTGATAAAGGCTTAATTAGGTATAGAACAATCATTTCAGATCTTATTGTGCATCTGAATATCATTTAAGTCAAATTTTACTTGAAATCTATCCTAGGATCATATCAGATAGAATTTAACTAAATAATAGATTTAACTAGGCTTAGATTTAGTTAGGCTAGCTTATTTCAGTATCATTTTAGCTTATTTCATCAACATCAGTTCACAAATTCAATTCAAATTTCATTTTAGTCAAACTCAAGTTCCGTCATCAAAAGTCAAATAGTAGTAAAACCAGTTTTTCCAAAACTTTGTGTATTTTTCATAAGCTCAATTCTAGTCACAAGCCTTTGAAATTTTGGTACAAGTAAATTCAGCTGGTCAAGTGTTTAAAACTGAATTTTGTGAAATTTTTCCAAATCTCTTTAAGCTCCAAACTAGCTTCTAAATTAGATAGCATTTGCCCTGTCCACACTCAGTCATAACTGAGTGTGTAAACAGGCTTCTTGCAGATCCCATTTAGATCTCATTTTAGCTGCTTAGGGTCTAAAATTTGGTGTAACTATAGATTGGTTGGTCTTCTTGAGGGTTACAATTACAGTTTTCTCAAAAGCTCTTTTGTTAAGCCTGTGAATAAGCTGCAAGTCAAGGGGTTAGGACTGTTTGGTTGAATAAGATTAATCAGCTTGAATCATTGATAGGTTGCTCAAAAGAGGTTAGGATTAGCTTTTACTAGTAGCTTTTAGGTAGATTTAGTATAATTTAGCTTCTGCAATAGTCTGGTAGCTTGTAGTATTCATTAGCTTAATATAAGTAGCTTATTTAGGATCAATTTACACTACAGCTCTTAAATCCCTCACATAAGCCATAGTTTTTATATTTTTCATAAATTTAGAATAATATTTTATACTTTTCCTGAATTTTTCATAATTTTCCATCACTTTTTACTATTTTTCATCATTTAAATCAATTTTTAGGACTTATAAAATAGCTTTTAATACAATTAATTCAGAAAAGCTTCAAAAAAATAATTTTTCATTTTTCCTAGATTAAGAAAAATATAAAAAGCCAAAAAATAATTTTTTCTTATTTTTCCTAGTTAAATTTGTAATTTTTAGAATTTAAATTAGATTTAAATAGTTTTTAATTCATAAAAAATAGAAAATTAATCATAAAAATACAAAATTAGTATTGAAAATTCTTTTTAGTCATTTTATATTTTTGAAAAATAGTTTCATAATTTTCCCATTAATTTTCATAAGTTTTAGTATTTTTAATTAGTTTTTAAAGTTTAAATTTAGTTTTTAATTCAAATAAATAAAAGAAAAATCATAAAAATTAGTTTTAAATCATAACTAAGTTTTAAATTGCATTTTTAGAGTAAAAATAATTTTAGATCATTTTTAGGACTTAGATTAGACGTACTTGCATTTTATTCGCGTTTTGTTAATTACGTTTTAATATAATTCACGTAATTCGGATTCCCCGTAGTTAATTTCCCTTAATTACTTTCCCATTTCCTGTAGTTTAGAAAAAATCAAAATCAACAATCTAAAACATCGAGCATTTTAATACCAAACCAATAACGACGTTGCCCATTCACACCTCGTTGGGAAACGACTCGGATTTCCTAATCCGTATCACTATCACTCACGGGATTTGATTCACTATCCTTTTTCCTAAAGGGATTTTAAATCATTCCTTGTGTTTATTTTTTATATCGATATTGTATGTTTTCTCCATACACACACCCCTAAACCTACACGAATCAAATTTTGGCGCCGCTGCCGGGGAGGTTGTGTCGCGACAATATCATTAAAGGTTTGACGATTAGTGACTCGAGATCCTTCATCGTGAAGTTACTATTTTTCTAAAAATCAAAAAAAGTATGTTGGATCGATGTACTCTAACCAAACTAACTTAAATAGCTTGTTTAAGGCTTAATAACCTCGGATAAATCCTAAGTTATTAACAATGAAACACTGAGAAAACTTTGTAAAGTATGCGGAATTTACTCAACAAAGCTAAGAAGAATAACTTTAACTATGAACGATTTTATTAATAACTCTAACTCTGCTTATTATGCAGATCTTTAACAACTCTAATAATATCGAACTTCTCTCTAAAACTCTAATAATGCCACATATCTCTAATATCAATCTAGGGGTCCTTTTATAGGTTCAAGGATAACCCTAAACGATTTACAATTCTAATCCTTGTACGGCAAGTAAACAATACATAGAAAGTTCTAGATAAACATTACTTTCTATCTTTAGTCTATTAAAACCGACTTTAATCTTTGCAGTACTTTGACGAATAAGCAGTACTTTGACTATCACTTTAGCAGTACTTTGACTTTCTGCAGTACTTTGTTAATCTTCAGCACTTTCATATCCCAACAATCCTCCCCTAACTTGAATTCTACTTGCTTGACTTCAAGTTCCTTTGTGAATGTATCTTTAACTCCTCCGTCTTCAAGGAAAGATTGTGTCTTTGTCTTTTAGATTATATCTTTGTAATCTCTGAGCTTATTTCAATATCATCAAAGTATCTTTAATCTTTTCAGCATCATTCAGCAAACTCCATCTTTTCAGCAACACAGCAACATATGACAATTTGTACATCAATTCAGTTTTAAGTTGCAATCTATTCTCATCACTTCCAGATGTGTAAACTTCCGTGAGAGGTGAATCATTGAAAATTTAATGGATTTTAATCTCTTTACCAAAGCCATTATCTCTGGAGTAGCCAAATGTTTTGGTGTGTAAGACCATGGTACATTGATAACCATATCATTTTTAGCAAACCATCAACTATCAATAGATTTGAGTTGTCTTTACCAAAAGCTGTACCCTTTTGGACTAGTTAGTTCTTCTATGTCTGGTGAACTAATTACCAAGTAATGGTTTTTCCACAGCCTTTACCACAAGCCATTTTCTTGTGGGCTAGCCAACTCTTCACATTAACTGATATGGTGAGTTGATTACCATACAACTTATTAGCAAGTTGTCAACTAAAACGGATTTGAGATATCTTTACCGCAGCCGTTTGCTCATGGATTCGCCAATCCTTTTGTAACCATGGTGGATTGATAACCTATTGATGTTACCATCTCAAAAACCATTTATTCAACCTTTGTTTCAAAAAATTTGTTACTTAACAAAAGGTTTCTTCCAAAAATCATTTAACTGATTTATTTCTGCAAACAGTACTTTGATGAAAGTACTGTCTGATCAGTAGTTCTTTGAATAAAAGTACTGATATATATCAAAAAGTAATTTTCAATTAAGATTCATACCAGTTATTCATCAGCATCAGCCATAGTAGTCCAGTTGATAAACAAATTGATGACCATAAGAGCAGTTTCATTATCTTCTTCAACTTCCATTCCATGCTCTAGCATCCTCCTCATAAGTTCTAATGTGAGAGGATATCTTCTATCTGCAAACATGTGAATCATTGTTCCATTTTCCAGCTCTAGAACATGTACACCAGATTCTTCAAAGAATATCCAGCTAACAATTTCCCAATTCTCTTGATTCTTCCAAATTTCATCAGTGCTTTGTTCTTCAGTTTCCCATACAATTGTGAGATCTCCAAGTAATACTAAACCAATTCCTTCTAATGGATTATGTTCAAAGTAATCTCGCACCAAATGATATAGATAAAATAAATCCACTCTATCAATTGCATGCAGTAAATCCCATAGTTCTGAACACTCAAGCTTTCATCTTCCCTATGAAACATCAGATAACTTCCATCTTTGGATTCCACAACTTCAAAAGCAATAATTTGAGATTTGTTCATCTTCATGTCAGCATCTTCTTTAGAATACTCAAAATCCACTATTCTTAGATAATTTCTTAGCTCATCCTTAGTATCAGATCTTAGCTCAACTTTCTCTTTCTTTGATGACTGTGAATCTTCAACTTCAGTTTTTCTTTTTCTTTTTAATCTTTTCTTTCTATCTTCCTCTGTCCAAGTAGCATCATCCTTAAAATCTTTGATACTTGCAACACTTTTCTTATAACCTTCCATAACAGCATCATATAATCATTTCATCTCAACATAATTCAGCTTTTGCAATCCTTTATACCCTTGACTTTTTAGATAAGTCATCATTGCATTTCTTTCTTTAGCTCGATTTGGTCTTCTGGGTAGAAAAGAAACAGGAATAGGTGACTCTAATTTTTTAGCACCTTCACAAGATTCATTCCTCTTGCAATTTGTTAGCTGCTTCTCTATTCTGAGCTTCTTCAATTTCCTTAGCTTCTCTATCTTTAGCATTTAACTCCTCTTGAAACTTTCTAGCTGCTTCTTCATTCCTAGCAACTTCAATTGCTCTAATATCAGCCAAAGTCAGCTTCTTTTTCTTCTTAGTTTCTACCAGAATTCCTTTTCCTTTATCTTTAGGATCAATAGCAGGTTGAGATACGCTTGGTTGTTGTTCTTCTTGAACTCCTGGAATGCTAACAGCCCTTGGCTTTGACAAATCATGCAAGATTTCAGCAATGGTTTCATCATCACTTGTAGTGTGAATTGATTTGGGTGTAGCTTCTTCTTCATGTATAACAGTGGATGGTCCAGCTTCTTCTTCAAAATTTAACACCCTTGGAGTAATCAGTTCTTGCCTGAAAGTGCCTTCAAAAGCAGTACTTTGATCTTCAGTACCTTGATCTTCAGTACCCTGAACTCCAGTCCTTTCATTCTCAGTACTTTTAACATTAACCAGTTCTTCAGTACCTTGAGGTTCCTTCTCCTTGTCATCATCTTCTTTTAAATTCTTTTCTTCTAAATTCCTCCCCAATTGGACAGAAGATGATAGTTGAACCCGCTTGCCTTTGGTTGGTTTTGAAAAAGTTCTAACTGGCCTTCCTTGCCTCCTTTGAGATTTGACCCATAAGCGATGATGTTGAACTAATGGCCAGACAAACTTCTTAAGTCTTCGAAACTTGAGCTTCAACATGTTAATCTCTGTAACTTGGTCGTCAAATGATTTCTTTAACCTCGTCAATTCTCTTGATAAAGCATAGTTGTTGAGAACTTGACTTTCAGTGTCCATAGTTGGTTCATCTTCTTGTTGAGAGTCATGAAGAGACACCTGTGGAGATGGTGGGGGTAACACTGCAATATCTTCCCTAACTTCAGTACTCTGAGAAGCAGTACTTTTTGATGCAGTACCTTGTGATGCAGCTCTGAGATGCAGCACTTTGAGATGCAGCACTTTGTGAAGCTGTACCCTGTGGGGAAGCAGTACCTTCACTGTCATCACCCTCTCCAGCTTCATCCCTAATAGCCTGAACAACTTCCATCATAGAAGGAGTTAATGGAGTATGTTTCCCAGTGAAAAGATCACTCTTCCTCTCCATAAAAGTAAAGATCTTGGCTTGTTGGACCACAACAGGTAGTAAGTCTGTAGGCTTTGGTACATCAGCAAGTTGTTTGTTCAAGAAAACCTGTATAAACCTTGGGTACATTAACCATTTGGATCCATGTGAGATGTGAGAGAGCAGTCCATCAAGAATTAGCCTTAAAAAATTAAAAATACGATTTGTAGCTAACCACACAATAGCAGATGCTATATTTGACCCAAATTGCTCCCATGAGGTACTCTTAGCACTAATGCAATGAAGTAACACATGAACCAAAAACTTCCAGTTTGGGCAAAATACTGGTTTCTTGAATGTTTGTTCAGTCAAATACCCTTCATACCCAATATCCCTGAATGTATCCCAAATAAGTTGCTTATCAAAACGAACAACCCCTTCTTCATCTTCAAAAAATAAATCTGAACGAATGGAGGCTTCAGTAATCTTGACAGTTCTTCCAGCAACTGTAGCTTGAACATAAAATTCATCATTCTCCATATGAGACCTAGCAGTTGCCCAAAACTGCTGTATCCAGGGCTCAATGATATCAGGCTCCACTAATAGCGCATAACTAATCGGTGACCCAATAAGATAATCAATAATATCATGAAAGACCACATTCGCGTCAGTCGTTTCTAAATTTGCCACCATGTTGTGCTTGGAAATAGTATTACGATTCGCCATTGATGAATAAGTGATCACAATAAAAGATATGACGAATTTATGAGTGAAAGTGAGAGAAATATGGAAAAGATTCTAAGTTATCAATATGAGAGGGAAATTCGGAGAGTAGTTATTTAAAGGTGGGATTTGAAAAATCACAGCCCGTAATAACTAAGTTACCGTTAGTAGCAATTACCTCTCAATATTACCGTTGGAACAGTACTTTAATAAGACAAACAGTACTTTCCACGTAAGCAGTACTTGCATAAACCAAAAATACAGTACTTTCCCAATATCCTCTGAACAATTCCAAACACTTCTATAAAACATGAACATCCTCCCCTTAAACAATGCACAGGAGTATACTTACACTAAATAGTCCTCCCCTTAAATGTAGATCAGTAATTAATCATTCCAATACTCACCACCAAGTGATTGAATCTTAAAACATCAAAGCCTTTGGTCAGGAGATCAGCTACATTATCGTCCGTGTGAACCTTGACCACATTAATGAGCCTGTGCTCATAACAATCTCTGATAAAGTGATGCCTAATCTGAATATGCTTGGTCTTGGAATGATAAACTGGATTCTTCACAATACAAATGGTACTCTCATTATCAATATTGATAGGAGTATTCTTGAAGTTGAACCATAATCCAAGAGTTGATTTTGCATCCACAAAACTTGTCCACAACAGCTTGCAGCAGCTACATATTCAGCTTCCCAGAGGATGTTGATGCAATTGTCTCGTTTGCATTACCAGGAGACTAATCTTCTTCCAAGATATTGACATCCTTCAGTTGTTGATCTTCTATCATAATTATCACCTGCATAATCACTATATGAAAAAGCTTCTAAGTGAAAAGGTTAATCCTTTGGATACCACAACCCCAACTTGGTTGTTGTTTCAAATAACTAAAAATTCGTTTCACTGCATTCATATGAGAGACTTTTGGTGAGACTTGATATCTTGCACATAAACACACATCAAACATGATATCAGGCCTTGATGCAGTAAGATACATAAGACAGCCAATCATTGATCTGTATAACTTGACTTCAACAGATTGTCCATCTTCATCTTTGCCCAATGAGTTGATAGATTTAATAAGTGTAGTTACTGGCTTCATAGCATCAAAACTGAACTTCTTAAGTACGTCAGATACATACTTGTCTTGACTGATAAAAATACCTTCCTTTCGCTTAACTTGAAGTCCCAAAGAAAAGTTAACTCACCCATTGAACTCATTTGAAATTCCTTCTACATCAGCTGCTCAAACTCCTTAACCATGGACTGTTTAGTAGCTCCAAATATGATATCATCAACATAGACTTGAACTAACATGATATCCTTCTTGTCTCTCTTGATAAACAAAGTCTTGTCAATAGCTCCCCTTCTGTAACCATGTTGTAATAAGAATGTGGAGAGCCTCTCATACCAAGCTCTAGGGGCCTGATGAAGGCTATAAAGAGCCTTAACCACCTTGTAGACTTTTTTTGGATGTGCAGGATCTTCAAAACCAGGAGGCTGTTTGACATAGACCTCCTCTTGAATAGTTCCATAGAGAAAAGCACTCTTGACATCCATCTGGTAAACCTAAAATCCCATATATGAAGCAAAAGCAAGAAATATTCTAATAGCTTCAATCCTTGCTACAGGAGCGAATACTTCATCATAATCTACTCCTTCTTCCTGTCTGTAGCCTTGAGCTACTAACCTTGACTTGTTCTTGATGACATTGCCTCTTTCATCTCTCTTAACTCTGAAAACCCATCTGGTTCCAATAACTTTCTTCCCATCTGGAAGATCACATAATACCCAAACTTCTTGAAGTTTAAATTGAAGAAGTTCTTCCTGCATAGCTTCCACCCAACTCTCTTTAGTCAATGCTTGAGCAATATTCTTGGGTTCCTCTTGAGAGATAAAACAAGTAAATAGGCAGGTTTGATGGTCCTTATGATTCAACCTGTTTTGTTTATACACAAAGATAAGTAAAGAATTGTGAGGTGTAGAAAGACTTTTAACTTTGTTTCTGGTAAGCACTTCATGAGAAGAAGGTCCAATGATTTGACCAGTAGGATGATCTTTATGAACCTTTAAGGTAGGAGTCTGTGGAACTTCATAAGCATCATCCAAGTTTGTATAATCAGCACCTTCATTAGAATTTGTGAAAATACCTTCATCATCATACTCATCATCAGTATCTTCCAAACCAGGCATGGTAGGATCATCTAAATCATCCAAAGTACTGTCATTGGGTGCAGCAGTACTTTGATCGAAAGTATTGTCACCCAATGTACTGTAAGTGAACTCTGCAGACTTGTTCTTTTTCTTTGCTTCTTCATAAGCTCTTCTTTGATCATCATTATAAGAATGTGCTAGTACATCTTGAAGTAGCAATTGATTGAGTTCCTCTTGAATAGCTTGATCGTCAGCAGATAGTGAGGATTTTGGTTCTTTAGTACTTTGCTTTGGATCAACAAGTATTGGTTCTTCATCAGGAACAACATCAGGTCTAATGTGAACTCCATGAACAACATATTGTAAATCTTGTCCATTGTGCACAGGTTGATTCTCTTCTCTAACAGGAACATAATTCATTGAAGGAGTTAAAACTTCAAGATCAAACATCCAATCAGGACCTTTACCTTTCTCATTAGCTTGATCTTCTAGAAACTCAACGTGAAGACAATCTTGAACCTTCTTAGTGACTCTGTTATACACTCTAAAGCCCTTACTGTTGGTACAATAACCCAATAAGTATCCTTCTTCTGACTTTCCATCAAACTTACCCAGATTATCAATAGTATTCAAAATAGTAAGAGGACATCCAAAAGGCTTCATAAATCGAATGTTGGGTTTGTTGCCCATCAGCAACTCATATGGTGTCTTCATCTATGGTTTAGTAACTGATACTCTGTTAAGTACATAGCAAGCAGATTTCACTACGAGCTTGAATTGAATAGGTACTTGTGAATCTGCTAGCATTGTTCTGGCTGCTTCAATCAAAGTCCTATTCTTCCTCTCTACAACACCATTCTGCTGTGGTGTTCTTGCAATACTAAACTCCCTCTTGATTCCTTTGTTAGCACAAAATTCATCCATAAGCTTGTTCTTGAATTCAGTTCCATTATCACATCTAATACCTCTAACCTTGAGTCTCAATTGGTTTTCAAGTGCTATTATAAGAGTCTGAATAGCATCAAAAGTATCATCTTTAAAACCCAAGAAAAATACCCAAGCTGAATCTCGCAATCATCAGTCACAACTAAGCAGTACTTTTTCTTGTTTAGACTTGCCACAAAGACAGGTCCAAACAAATCCATGTGTAACAGCTCCAATGGATCTCTAATAGTCCTGTCCTCAAGCTTCTTACACGAAGCTTTATGTTGTTTACCCTTCTTGCATGCCAAACAAGAGTGATCATTCTTGTAAGTCTTTGAAGGTAAGCCTCTAACTAAATTTCCTTTGACCAGTTTGTTGATGTTCTTGAAATTTACATGGCCCAATCTTCTATGCCACTGATGTGCTTCTTCAGATGTTGCTTTTGCCACCAAACATGTGGCTCTACCATAAGAGTGAAGACTCTTCATATCTAGACTGTACACATCATTGGTTCTTGGTACTCTAAGAACTACCAAGTTATCTTCAACAGGCTTAAACTCAAGGGACAAGATGAGACATTCTATGTCAGTGAATAACACCGGATGCTTTTTATCACAAATTTAAGAGACTGACAATAAGTTGAACTTGAGCTCCTTCACATATCTAACATTCTCAAAATCTATACGCCCTGCTTTGATTTTTCCTTTTCCAGTAATCCTTCCTCCATTGGGATCATTCCCAAATGCAACTTTTCCTCCACTAATAGATCTAAAATCAGACATAATCTCCTTGTCTCCTGTCATACTTCCAGAGCAACCACTATCTACAATCAGATGATCTTTAAGCTCTTTTTCTGGGTTGCCCTGCACAAAAATATAGAGAGTTAGTTTCTTTTAGGAACCCAAGCCATTACTGACTTGTGTTCCCCTTGTGGAGTTACAAACTCAAATTCTTTGAGTATGTAATTCCCACTATCTTTTAAAACATGATTCATAATTATCTTTTGGTTTTTAACATGTGGATTTTCAAAACTTTATGGATTTTCAACAGAACTCTCTTTTGCAAATTCATTCTCTTTATCTTGTATCACAAAAACATCTGATTCACTTTTTGTTGAAAGTACTGATTGTCCATCAGCAGTACTTTCTCTCTTAACCCATTATGTTTTAACACTTGGTTCCTGTGATCTAGATCCCCTATGTGAAGTGTAGTACCTTCTAGGTTGATAATAGTAAGATCTCCTAGGGTTCCTATTCCAAGTAGTGTGAGCAGCACCTTGTTTAAATTGAGCAGTACCTTGGGAAGGTACTGCTTGTGGTTTAGAAAAAGGTCTTCTCTGGTGAGGGTACCTATGATCTGGTGAGAAATTACTATGATTGACCCTATTTGAATTATTCCAGACAGGTTTGTTCTCTCTAGGTTTCTGATTGGCATACCTGTTCTTTGGAAACTTTCTAAGGTATTCTGAGTGTCGTTCACAATCTTTGATTAAATGATTAGGACTATAACACACAAAACACAAATTTTGACCCATACTTCCAAAGTGTCTACTTCTATGTCTATGACCAAAACTATTTTGCCTTCTAGGTTAATGATTTAATCTGTTTTGACCAAAGTTATCCCAAAAGGTTTTGGCTTGATCTTGTTTTGAAAAGGTTTTCTGAAGTACTGCTTGTGGAGGCAAAGTGACTTTGAGGTGAAGGTACTGCTTGATTTTGAACATTGTTTTCAACAGTTTCTTTTGGGGTTTCAGACCTAGACTAACCAACTAGCTTTTTCCTAAACTCTAAACTGTCTACTCCAAAACGAGAAACATCAGGCCTAGGGGGTCGATGACTTCCAACAGGATGAGGGACAGCATGATAACCATCATCTTTCTTATACTCAGGAGGTGTGATACTTAATGATTCCTCATCACTAGATGTGTCTACATAATTAATGAGTTCATCATCACTAGTTGTTATGTCTTCAAATTCACATTCATCCTGATTACTAGATTGATTCTCCTCTATGCTACTAAAGTCCATACCAAAACCTAGACCAGTTTTAATGTGTGCTCTTCCCTGTTTTTCAACAAAGACAACATGTGAAAGTCCAGATTCTCCCCAAGTAGCAAACTTAGCTAACAATTCATCTCTCTCCTTAGTCAGTTTCTCTATTTCAGCAATCTTACAGTTTAGTTTCCATTCACTTAGTTTTAACTGATAATCTTGTTGTTCATATTTTTCAGCCCAAGCCATCTCATTATTTTCATGTGTTAGAATTTTGGCTTCCATAGACTCTAAAGTTATTTGATAACCAGCTACCTCATACCTAGCCCTAACACAATTATCTCTTTCAATCACATAACTATTAAGCAGTTTTTGATAAAAGTCATGACAAGTCGAGCATACCTCAGAGATAGGGGGTGAACTTGGTGAAGTAGCCACCATTGCAAGTAGAACAGGATCATCTTCACTCTCCATGCTCCAATCAAATCCTCCAAAGCCATCTCCGGATTCCAAAGCAGCATGATCAGATTCCTCATCAAAAGCAGTGCTCCAATCCAATCGCTCCGAATCTTCAACGCTTCTTCCATGCTACCATACAATAGGTTCTTGGTTCATCATCAAATTCGGCACTCAGTCAACCTCGATAAACTTTCTTGAGCAACCAAGGCCTTTGTTTCAGTAATAGGTATTTCTTTGAGCTCCAACTTTGGTTTCTCAGTCATCCTGTTTGCTTGATACTTAGCAAACACGCACTCTCTTGCAAAGTGTCCAGTCTTTTGAAAATTAAAGCATTCAATTTTGGATTTGTCAAAAGTGATTCCCTGTTTTGGTTTGAAGTCTATGTTCTTTCCTGTTTTCTTCATGTACTTCTTGATCCTTGCAGTGATCATTGCTACTTGTCACCTGATATCAATTTCTTCCAAAGCATCCTCTTCAATCTGCGAGAGATCTTCTTCATAAGTGACAGGTAAAGAAGCCTGATGTGCAAAGAAGGAACACACAACTTCATCTGAGTGCATGGTAGTGGTTGGTGGAACTTTCTGAGCATAGGAGGGGCAGTATAGGAAACAGTACTCTGAGCCACAGTACTTTGAGTAGGAGAAGAAGTACTTTTGGTGGAAGTACTGCCCCTCTTTTCAGATGACAAAAAGTCAATACTGTGAGATTTGGAATTTGTTTGGCCATTCATCTCATGCTCATACACCTTCAGATGATTATAGAGATCATCAAAGTCCATAACATCCAAACCAAGTTGTCCTCTGATCATTGTAGCAATCACATGCCATGTTGATGGCAAACTCCTTAAGAACTTAAGATTAGCATCTTTAACTGAAACCTCTGCTTTGTATAGCTCCAGCATCTTTGAGAAGGTTTTGGAATCTGTCATAAGTAGCATCAAGGCCTTCTCTTTCTCCAACAGTAAATGTTTCAAATTGTTGCTTCAATAGGTTTTTGTGCATTTTCTTGGAAGCATCATTGCCTCCAAACCTTGTCTTGAGTGCAGCCCAGAGTTGCTTTGCATCTTTAGCATCATGAAACTTGAGAATATGACCATTTGGAATGACAGAAAAGAGAATGTTGAGGGCCTTCTCTTGATTCCTTATAGTTGCTGCTGGTAAGACTGCTTTGGGTGGTTTGGGTTGTCCAGGAATCTCTACAGGATCTGGAACTACTTCATTGCCATTGACAATTACATTCCACAGTACATGGTCTGTAATTGCAATGTACTGCCTCATCTTCATGCTTCATAGGTCGTACTCTCCCTTCTTGATGATAGGTATCCTGAGTGAGGTGATGGATGGTGGTGGAACAACTTGATCGACATCTTTGGGTTATGTTGTAGTAGGTTTTAGGGTTTCTTCTTAGTCAGAGTTTCCACACAAGCTCTGATACCACTTGTTGGATCGATGTACTCTAACCAAACTAACTTAAATAGCTTGTTTAAGGCTTAATAACCTCGGATAAATCCTAAGTTATTAACAATGAAACACTAAGCAAACTTTGTAAAGTATGCGGAATTTACTCAACAAAGCTAAGAAAAATAACTTTAACTATGAATGATTTTATTAATAACTCTAACTCTGCTTATTATGCAGATCTTTAACAACTCTAATAATATCGAACTTCTCTCTAAAACTCTAATAATGTCACATATCTCTAATATCAATCTAGGGGTCCTTTTATAGGTTCAAGGATAACCCTAAACGATTTACAATTCTAATCCTTGTACAACAAGTAAACAATACATAGAAAGTTCTAGATAAACATTACTTTCTATCTTTAGTCTATTACAACCGACTTTAATCTTTGCAGTACTTTGACGAATAAGCAGTACTTTGACTATCACTTTAGCAGTACTTTGACTTTCTGCAGTACTTTGTTGATCTTCAGCACTTTCATATCCCAACAAAGTAAAAAATATTTTCCTTTTTCTTTTGTATATATATATATATATATATCAGATTAAAAATACAAAAGATTTTCTCTTGTGTTTTTGTGCTTAAATAGAAGACACCAATTATATAACATTCTCAACTGAGGTGTTATCCTTAATAAGTTCCCGAACCAAAGATCAAAAACTTGCCTTTTGTGTCGCTTGTGAATCAATTTATTTCTATCAGGACAAACAAACTGTGTGGTGGGTATAAGGACGGTCTGACATTAAATTGCGGTGAAAAGGGAGGGTTTTAATAAGCTTCTTGACCTAATACCTTCTCCGCTCGCTGCAATGCGTTTGTCTTATAGAAGTGATTTATTCATTTGGGATTATTGGTTAAGTTCATTGTTGTTTTCGAATACCGTTCTCTTTTAATTGCCTTGGTTTTGAAAGTGCATGCTTTTCGTTCTAATAACTTCTGAGGCCGTGCGTGAAACCACTACAATTCCAAGAAGGCGAAATAGACGTGCTCCATTAGTCGAACCCGAGATTCAAACTAATCCGTCTCAACCCGACATCGTAATGGCGGAGGATAACCGATCCATGTTAGAGCAACTCCAAGCACCCACCGAGGGTTAAGGAGAAGCTATCGTCATCCCGACAATCATTGCCGACAATTTCGAACTTAAACACGGATTGATCAACTTGGTATCGTCGAGCCAATTCTACGGATTTGAGAGGGACGATCCTCACTCTCATATCCGTCGGTTTAACAAGCTCACGTCCACGATCAAGTACCGTAACGTCCCGGAAGAGGCTATCAAGCTACTACTTTTCCCGTTTTCACTCGAGGGGGCCGCCCGGATTTGGCTCGAAAAACAACCCCCTCGATCAATCACCACATGGGAGGATTTAGTTTCAAAATTCGTGAATGAATTCTTCCCACCGTCTAAAACAACACATCTAAAAAATGAAATAACAACATTTACACAAAGATTTGATGAATCATTTAGTGAGGCATGGGACAGATTCAAAGATTTGCTTAGGCAATGTCCCCATCATGGTTTTTAAAGGTTGCACCAACTTGATACATTTTATAACGGTTTGAATGAAACTGATCAAGACTCTCTCAATGCCGCTGCGGGTGGTAATTTGTTGACCCGATCTACGAGAGATGCCTTGCCGATTATTGAGAACAAATCCAAAGTTCGTACCTCACATAACAAATCGATTCTTTGCCCGAGTGAGTGCTACACCGTCATCCTCGTCTTTTGAAAATACATCTAGCACCGATGCTAAGATTGATAAGCTTACGGATATGATTCAAGCTTTGGTTAAAATTAAGACGGCTAAGGTCAATTCTTCTCCACCCGCTCAAGTCAAAGCGGTGGAAACAACTTGTACTACTTGTGGTGGCCCTCATGCTTACTACAATTGTACCGCCACCGATGGAAATCCTTTCGAAGCTAATCGTACCGGAGGTAACCAATACCGTCCTCAAGTTGAAACGAACCCTCATGTTAGTAATCAAATGGGACCTCCGGGATTTTCTCAATCAAACAATCAAATCCGTTTTAATCAGAATCAAGTTCGTGGACCAAATGTTCAAAACCAATTCAAAGCCCCACCAAATCAGTACCCGAACCAAGGAGCTAATTACAATCAAGGATATCAAGCTCCAAGCTATCAAGCTCCACCTTTGCCTTCAAATGAATTTACAACTTACGTTCAACACAACAATGCTACCATCCATACTATGCAAAATCAGATTACAAGTTTGAGGAACGAGTTTCAATCTTCGTTAACTAGACAAAGCAATGAGTTTAGGAATGAGATTCGACTTCAGAACAACAAATTGGATGCTTCACAGAATAAACTCAAGAATATGTTGAATGTCGTTTTGTGTAAAATCAGTCAACCCTCAACTTCGGGATCTCTTTCGAGTGATACTATTCCTAACCCGAAGGGTGAGTTGAAAGCTATTACCACACGGAGTGGTAAGGCTTATGATGGACCCTCGTTTCCTACTCCGCTGGTGAGGGAGGAGGAACGAGAACCTGAGGTTTTTAATGACAATGTCCAACCCGCACCCGTCCCACCTCCGGTTGTTTAGATTCCAATTCCGGAACCCGTTGTTCCGAAGACTACTCTTAAACCATCACTTCCTTATCCTTCTAAACTTCAAGATCAAAAGATTCGTGATAAAACCGAGAACCAAATGCAAAAATTTGTCGAGATCGTTCAATCCTTGAATTTTAACATCAGTTTCACCGACGCCTTACTTCTCATGCCAAAATTTGCTGCCATGATCAAGAATTTAGTGAGTAATAAGGAAAAGTTGGTCGAAATAGCAAAAACACCGTTGAATGAGAATTGCACGGCGGTGCTCCTCAAGAAACTTCCCGAAAAGTTAGGAGACCCCGGCAAATTTCTTATCCCTTGTGAGTTTCCAGGAATAGTAAAATGTTCCGCCTTGGCAGATCTTGGTGCGAGCATTAACTTGATGCCCCTTTCTATCTACAACAAGCTTTCTCTTCCGGATCTTACTCCTACTAAGATGACTCTTGAACTTGCGGACCGCTCAACCTCTATTCCGAAAGGAATTGCTGAGGACGTCTATGTGAAAGTAGGACCACTTCATTTTCCCGCTGACTTCGTTGTCGTTGATTTTGATGCCGACCCCCGAGTACCTCTTATTTTTGGGAGACCTTTCTTAAGAACGGGCCGTGCGATGATTGATGTTTACGAAGGAGAAATCACTTTACGATCCAACAAAGAAACGTCTCATTTAATATTAACCATCCTTCGAGATACTCTTCCAACTATGATGATGCTTCCATTAATCGAATCGACGTTCTCGATATTGCCATGGAGGAGTATGCTCAAAAGCTTCTTGATTTCGTTGGTGGCAAACCCACCATTCCTTCTGAAAATGTTGAACCATATTCTGAGCCGATTATTGCCGATTCTTCCCCCTCTCTTACTCCGTTTGAGGGAGGTGACTTCTTTTTGGAAGAGATCGATGAGTTTCTTTCTAATGATGAATCGATTCCACCTGTAATTGATGATGGTGTTTATGATTCGGAGGGAGATATCCTTTATCTTGAGCAATTTCTAAATGAAGATCCATCACCGTCACTCCCTCCGAAAAAAATTACGATTGAAGAACTCAAAGAAGTACAAACGTCTAATGAAAAACCTCTGGAACCCGAACTTAAGGATTTACCTCCTCATCTTGAATATGCTTTTCTTGAAGAACCGAACAAATTTCCCATCATCATTGCTAAAAACCTAAAAGATGAGGAGAAAACCGCACTTTTGGATATTCTTCGCAAACATAATAGTGCCATCGCTTGGCAAATTTCCGATATCAAAGGCATAAACCCTCGTTTCTGTACCCACAAGATCTTAATGGAGGACGATTGTAAACCCGTAATTCAAAAACAATGTAGGGTTAATCCGAAAATTCATGAAGTTATCAAAAAGGAAGTTCTTAAACTCATCGATGCCGGAATCATTTATCCAATCTCCGATTGCTCATGGGTTAGCCCTATCCATTGTGTCCCAAAGAAGGGAGGGATGACTGTCATTGCTAATGAAAATAATGAATTGATTTCCACGCGCCTCGTCACCGGATGGAGGGTGTGTATTGACTACCGAAAGTTGAATGACGCGACTCGTAAAGACCATTTCCCGTTACCATTTATGGATCAGATGCTCGAACGTTTAGCAGGGAATGAGTTCTATTGTTTCCTCGATGGTTTTTTCGGTTATTTTCAAATCCCGATCGATCCGAAGGATCAGGAGAAAACTACTTTCACATGCCCTTATGGAACATTTGCTTACCGACGTATGCCATTTGGCTTATGCAATGCTCCCGGTACTTTCCAAAGGTGCATGATGGCTATTTTTCACGACATGATCGAAAAGTCTATGGAAGTTTTTATGGATGATTTCCCGGTTTATGGAGATTCTTTCGCTTCTTGCCTCTCTCATCTAGACCACATGCTTAAATGGTGTGTAGACACCAACTTGGTCTTGAATTGGGAGAAGTGCCACTTCATGGTTCAAGAGGGCATTGTCCTCGGCCATAAGATTTCAAAATCTGGGATTGAGGTCGACCGAGCTAAAGTCGACTTTATAGCTACACTCCCTCATCCCACTACCGTCAAAGGTATTCGGAGTTTTTTGGGTCATGCCGGTTTCTATCGCCGTTTCATTCAAGATTCTCTAAGATAGCCCGCCCTCTGACCCATCTCCTTGAAAAGGATGCTCCATTTATTTTCACCGACGAATGCGTTGAAGCATTCAATTTTCTCAAAAAGAAATTAACTGAAGCACCGATCTTAGTTGCCCCCGACTGGGATTTGCCCTTTGAATTCATGTGTGATGCTAGTGATTACGAAATTGGGGCAGTCTTGGGACGACGAAAATCGAAACATTTCCAACCAATACACTATGCGAGTAAGACATTGTCTGAGGCCCAACATAATTACACGACTACTGAAAAGGAATTATTGGCCGTTGTTTACGCTTTTGAGAAATTTCGACCCTACCTTGTCTTATCAAAGACCATAGTGTATACCGACCATTCTGCTCTTAAGTATCTTTTGGCAAAGCAAGATGCTAAGCCAAGATTACTTCATTGGGTTCTCCTCCTTCAAGAATTCGATGTTACCATTCTTGACAAGAAAGGAGCGGAGAACCCTGCTGCCGATCACCTTTCTAGACTTGAGAATCCTCATCAAAGTGTGCTCGAGAAAAAGGAGATTACAGAAACATTTCCTCTTGAGACACTTGGGATGATTTCTAAGAAAGACTCAAACACCCCATGGTTTTCTGACTTTGCAAATTACCATGCGGGCAATTTCATCGTGAAAGGGATGTCGTCCCAACAGAAGAACAAGTTTTTCAAAGATGTTAAGCATTATTTTTGGGAAGACCCCTACTTGTTTAAGGTTTGTGCGGATCAAGTAATCCGGCGGTGTGTTCATGGCCAAGAGGCCCTTGATATTCTTCATGCTTGCCATAACGGACCCACTGGTGGCCATCATGGTGCAAGCTACACCGCTAAAAAGGTTTTTGATTCCGTGTTTTATTGGCCTACCATATATCAAGATGCTCATGATTTAGTCAAATCTTGTGATTCTTGCCAACGTCAAGGGAAAATTTCGCAAAAGGATGAAATGCCACAAAATGCTTTTCAAGTTTCTTGAGATTTTCGACGTTTGGGGCATCGATTTTATGGGACCATTTCTGTCATCTAAGGGTAATAAGTGTATTCTCGTGGCCATCGACTACTTGTCTAAATGGGTTGAAACGAAGGCGCTCCCTACCAATGACGCCCGAGTGGTTGTTAAGTTCTTGAAAAATTTGTTTTCCCGATTCGGAGCACCTCGTGCTATCATCAGTGATCGCGGTACCCATTTCGGTAATGAACAATTTGCTAAAGTTATGGCTAAATATGGAGTTACCCATCGTCTTTCTACCGCGTATCACCCGCAAATGAGCGGACAAGTTGAGGTCTCGAATCGTGGTTTGAAAAGAATCTTAGAAAGGACTATAGGAGAAAATCGTGCTTCATGGGCCGATAAGTTAGATGATGCATTATGGGCTTTTCGCACCGCTTACAAGACACCCATCGGGTGCAACCCATTTAAGTAGGTGTATGGAAAGGCTTGTCACTTGCCCATCGAGCTCGAGAATAAGGCATACTGGGCCTTGAAACATGCTAACTTTGATCTTAAGACCGCGGGTGATCACCGGAAAGTTCAATTGAATGAATTAAATGAATTTAGGGATCAGGCCTACGAGAATTCCTTTATTTTTAAAGAGAAGACTAAGAGGATTCATGATGCTAAAATCAAAAACCGCGTTTTCAACGTTGGTGATCAAGTTCTCCTCTTTAACTCTCGATTGAAGATATTCTCGGGCAAACTCAAAACCCGTTGGTCCGGACCTTTCACCATTGCTCAGGTTTTCCCGTATGGAATGGTCGAGCTTTCTCAGCCCGATGACCCGAATTTCAAAGTTAATGGTCATCGGGTGAAACATTATTTTGGAGGGGACATCGCGTCTATGGTTGTCCCAGATCTCTAAACTTTTCCTAAGGACAATTGAATTCGGGGATCGAGTCAAGCTAGCGACTCGGTTAAAAAAAACAGTAGCGCTTCGTGGGAGGCACCCCATGCTTATCTCTATCTTCTTTCTAATAAGTGACGTGAAGGGGTTAGCCTCTTCTATTTCTCGTGTTTGGTTGTTTTTGATTTTGTGTGTAGGATTTTCCCGATATGAAGACTCTCGTGCTCGAAATTTGTCTTTTCTCCACTCGAGTTTCATGTTCGTTGCTTATGGAAATACGATATCCGAAATCTTATCGACTAACGTTTATCTTCTAGCATACTTAATAAACGGCTTTTAGATTTTCGTTCTTACCCTTACCTTTAAATATTGAGGAAAATGTTTCGTTTAAGTCTAGGGTGGGTAATCTTCGATTTGATTTGACTGCACTTGCTTATTTTCTGTCGTGTTTCTCTTGCAACCCCGTTTTTCCTTAGAAAATGAAAAAAATGTGCAAAAATGAGCAAAATTTAAAATTTTTTGTTAGCTCTTGCTAGTTTTATGATCGAAAAATCTTCGCTAGTCTCTTAGAAGTTACTTTAAATATGCGTTTTTCTTGAAATAGCCTTGCTAATTGCTTAGACAAGAGGCTATAAAATGCGATTCTAGCTCACAAGGCCAAGGACTTGCAAGTCTCCCTAAGTGATTTTAAATATGCGAAGCTGACTCGAGAATTTGCTAGTTTCTAATAAGTGATTTTGAATAACTAAGTTTTAAATTGTATTTTTAGAGTAAAAATAATTTTAGATCATTTTGAGGACTTAGATTAGACGTATTTGCATTTAATTCTCGTTTTGTTAATTACGTTTTAATATAATTCACGTAATTAGGATTCCCCGTAGTTAATTTCCCTTAATTACTTTCTCATTTCCCGTAGTTTAGAAAAAATCAAAATCAACAATCTAAAACATCGAGCCTTTTAATACCAAACCAATAACGACGTTGCCCATTCACACCTCGTTGGGAAACGACTCGGATTTCCTAATCCGTATCACTATCACTCACGGGATTTGATTCACTATCATTTTTCCTAAAGGGATTTTAAATCATTCCTTGTGTTTATTTTTGATATCGATATTGTATGTTTTCTCCATACACACACCCCTAAACCTACACGAATCAGGTGGTCATTCAAATGATGCTCCACTTGATTATGTCTTTACTTTCCTTGAGCTTGAACTTTGTGTATAGATATAGAATAGTCTTAATTTTCACTCCTTCATGCTTTGTGATTAGTTAATGTGGTTGTCTGCCTTTCGTCAGCTTCGTTGATTAGGTGTCTCCAAGTCTTTCTCCACCATGCTCACACTTCTTTTTGACTTTGAGGTTCCAATGTGATGAAGTTCTCAAGTCTTTAAACTTTGTAGATTCTTTGACATTGAAGAAGAATCATCTTTAACTTTGTTTTGCCTTTGATTATGATGAGAACTTTCATTTGAGGTTGGCATGAGCATGGGAAGATGGTGCGGTCTCTCCTCCAGCGAACAATCATTAGTACCCGCATGAATATGTTAGTGATAAATACCAATCGATCATTGTGGACTTTTCTTAAAGAATTGACCACTACGATTGTTATACTGATGAATGTCTTGATTCCATCACCTTGGTCGGGCGCATCAACCGTCCTAATCCCATAAGGGACAGTTGGCATTACATTGAATAAATTCAAGTAATGACCCTCATCTTCAAGATTCGATTCGTGAAAGGAATCTCCTTAGCGGGATTTCCAGTACTTACAGGTTTGAACTTCGAGGATGTTAACAGCATAATGTGAAAACACATCTCTAATTCTTACAAAGGCTGTTCCTGAACTGGAGGCCCTCAAGAACGCTAACACGATATACCGAAGTACATCTACAATTTAGGTGAGTTCTTTGAAGTACACCGAAGCATCAATCCATGACTGTAGACCGTTTGAGACAAACTAAGAGTAATCCATAAGAATTACCCAAGTGACCTGCTGTCAGGGCTGCTTGATGTTGACCCTGGCAGGAATTTCCATTCAATCACTGAGGATCACAATTTTGAATCCCCTCATAAATGTTCTGGCAGATTGCTAAGATCTGCGTAAGACTCTAGAACGTATCACTTGTGTCCTTATTGATGAACAACAAGCGATAAAATGTCATGTGTTCCTATGAGGTCTTTTAATGAATCTCGTGGCTCTAGACTCGATTAGTGCATTTTGGTTTCCTGAGCGGAGACTAGGGAGAGGGTCTCCTTCTTCAATACCAACGGTCTCTAAGAGAAAGTCGATAGATTATGTAGGGTTCCCAGTGAGAATGAAACAAATCCTTTTAAGAGGAATTTGAGTGGCTAGAAGGTTAGGTGCAGTGCGTCACTGGGTCCATGATGTCTTTGTCTTCAATTTTAGTGTCATCTAAGTGACAACCAGTAGCAGATGAATTGAACCCGGTTTCTGCCCTAAGGTTGATTATGGAGGGCTATTTCTTTTCACCCTTTTACATTACATTTCTTTTTAATTCTTCAACCCCTTCTTTCTCCTTTCTCACATTACTCCTTTTTTTCAATCATACCTAAGGACTTCTAGTTCTAAACTATTGGTGATGTCCTTGGGTAGATCCCTCCGGCTCTGGCGGATCATAGGACGAATTTTCCTATCCTTGGTCACCTTATAACTCCATGACTGTCCTATTATTGCCATAAAACCATTTTCTTGAAAATTTCTCAGGGTATTTATGATTGAAAACATGTTTGAAACACCTTGAGAGTTTTGAATTTTCAGAAATACTCCCCCTTCACATGTGCTTATATTGTTTTGACAGAAATCTGCACATAGAGGGTAGAGTTCGTACTTTTTGAATTGATCCGCTCATGATAGACAATTCCCCACGAGACACGGTTATGTAGCTTAGTTAAAGAGTTGCATTGTCAGTTTTTAGGTGACAACTAGCTCTAACAACTACCTTGAAGATGTAAACACTCCTTGAAAAGGAGGTTAGACCCATGAAAGTGCATGTCTATCACGAGTTTCTCGAAATGGTACATTTACTGACTTTGATTTCCAGTCAATTCATTGGTTCCGTCTGAGTCGAGCTCTTTTGAGATTCAAACAACGATCATTAAACATTTTTGATCACATTTTAATCACGTTTCTCCCCCTCAAAAATAGCATACCTATGATGTTTTTGAAACAAAATGATTAAAAGATATGTTTTTTGAAAAGCATTTGGAGAGAAATTGATTTAGCATGAATTTTTGGAACAATTTTGGTTTAATACTCCCCTTTAAAGAAAGCATATTTTTCAGACAGAAAATTTAGAATCAATTAAGTGTTTAGAGGGAGTTATCTTGGTAACAAATGTGAGAGATTTTGAAAAATCTTTTTGAAATTTTTTGAATCAATGGTACGCAAGATGATGAAGATTTTGAAAATCTTTTGAAGATATTAGAGAGAAGAAATATCTTCATTTGTTTTAGGATAAATGCTCGATATTTATGAAAATCGATTTTGTGCAGCACTTTCCTTTCTTTAAAGATCGGGTTTGTTGAAGCCAAGATCGGGACTCAACTAGGTATAATAACAATGATTGAATGCACAACGGAATAATAAGAACACAATCGAAGTTACCAACAAGGTTTTTCTAATCAAACAATGATCCTCTATGGATCTCTATTTTTCTCTCTCAAAGATGTCTTTCCTGGAGTATGTTTTTAAGAGTTATCAAATACAAAAACCCTATGTTCCTTTTATACACAAGGAACCCTAAAATAGACAATAAAATAAATATATCAGTAGGAAATAAATATCAGCAGGAACCATGTCATCAGCGGAAACCATCTATATCTTCAGTAGGAACCTGTCAGTAGAATTTCATCAGCAGGAACTTCTAAAATTCCCAAAAATCCTCCCCTAAACTTGAAGTTGACATGGTTAACTTCAAGTTTCCAGTTAGATGAGGAACTTCCAAAGCATGAGGATTGAGACATTAACTTCTGCAGCAAAATAAAGTAACCAGTAGCAACCAAGGCTATATATCAGCAGCAACTAGAAACCATCTTTAAAGAACAAGATTCCACAGCAACTCCTATCTTTGAGCAAAGAGAATCAGGCTGACATCATGAGTAGATTTGAGAAGCCTTTACCTAGTAGCTACTCACTCTTGGGCTAGCTAGTCCTTTGGTGGAATCATGAAATCACCCTGGTGAACTAGTAACCAGTCCAACACTTAGAACGTGAATCAATGGCGTGTTGGATAACCCTAATGATTTTTGGCAAATCATCACAGCTATAAACGGTTTTGACATGTCTTTACCTATAGCCGTTTGCTCAGGACTAGCCAATCCTTTGGTTACCCAATAGGGCAGCAACCATGGTGAATTAATGACCATTTCAACTCTCAGCAATGAAGCATGGGTGAGTTGAGTACCCTATGGTTTTGAGCAAACAATTACAGCTATCAACGGAATTGAGATGTCTTTACCAAAAACCGTTTGCTTTTGGACTAGCCAACTCTTTGATGGAATGTCGTCATCATCATGGTGAGTTGATTACCATTTATGGATTTCCGCGGCCTTTACCATAAGCCATAATCTTGTGGGCTAGTCACTCTTGTGTCAGTAAGACATGGTGAGATGAAAACCATTAGTTGTGTGGTAATTAACCAACACCAAAACCTGCATACAAGAAATAATAAAAATGGAACAAAGACAATTTTTTCTTTTTCTTTTTTATTTTTTTAACACTAAACGAAGAAAAGAATACCTTTTTTTTAACAAAAAATATAGAATAAAGAAAGAACAAAAATATACAAAACATGTAAAATAGACCATCAAGCAGCACCAGAAACCAAAGAAATTTGTGGTGTCAGCAGAAACACTAAGCCCCCCTTAGGCTTATGAGGATCCAATAGCTGTAAAAATGGTTAGAATACAAAAAATACAACAATAAGCCTCCCCTTAGGCGCACCTGACAATTACTATTGTTCTTGGGTACCCAGAATGAACCTTTCCTTTGAGTTTTCCATGAATAACCTATTGAGGGCTTAACAGCAGTTGCCACTCTTACTCCACCATGTGCCAGATTCCTATGAGATGCATAGGGTGTGTATGACTGAAAATAAGAACTTGTAGGTCTATAGGGCATAAGTCTAGCATTATTGGTCCACCAACCAGTAGTAACCGGTGAAGAATATCCTCCACCAGAGGGAACTGGAAAAGGCCTATTAAGCCTATCAGCAGAAACAGATGCATACACCTTTGGCTTACCAGCAGGAACTGGTTTACCTGCTCTTACACGAGCAGCTTTGGGAACAAATGGAGGAATACTAGCAACATTAGTCCATGTGGGTCTAAAGGTCTGTTGGCCATAGGAAACACCCATCCTTTTCTCATGATAATCACAGTCTTTAATAAGATGGAGTTTACTACCACACACAAAACAAGATTTCTTCTTAAAAGACTCATTCTTAACACAACTTTGTTTATTACACATTAACTTATCAGAAACAAAACTAGAAGCAAAATTGTGTTTAACAGAATAAATGCTTGTCTCTTTTGGGCTCATCATCAGCTACTTTGGACTTGGGTGTGGTCTTAGGTGTGTGCCTAGGTGAATCAGACTTTTCACTTGAATCACATGAGGCATAGTCAGTGGACTGAAGGTCTGACGACTTGTCACTTTTAGAACAAGAGACAGAGTCATTAGTTTTGCTACTAAGGTCTGGCAAGTCACTTGACTTTTTGCCATATAAATGGTGTGATACATCAAAGTCTGAGGTAGTGGTGGTAGGCATATGTTCTCCTCTAATTGGTCTTGGGACAACATGCAACTCTCCTTCTTTTACATAATGAGCTAATCCTGCTGGTGTAGATTTAGACATATCATTCCTAGTCTCTAAGCCAACATATTTCTTAAAACCTAAACCTATCCCAAAATTAGGAGCTTGACTAACATAGAGATGACTAGCTAATTTGTCACCATAAACTAGCCATTCTTTATGCCTAGCTACTTCGTTATCCAACTTATCTTGCACATCCTGTTTTTCTAACTCAACTTTAGCTCTTTCTTTCTCAGAATATTTTAACTCATTTTTAGCATTAGTTAGATCTCTTTCTAATACTCTTATTTTTTCTTCATAAGCAAGCTGATTCTTTTGAAACCAAATTTTCTGTTTTTCTAAGGTTTTTAAAGAATTTTTGTAAGACTGAACCTCTAGATAAACTTCATCATATTTAGGATTCAAATCATCATAAGACTCCTTAAGGGCATTATATTTTATATCACAACTAAAGACACAGTTATGTACCTGAGAGATTCCCATAACTGCAAATTCTTCAGTATCACCTATAATATAAGCTTCCTTGCTCATCTCCTTGAATTTAGCCTTTCCACCATACCTTGCTTTGAGTACATTCCATATACCACGTGCATCATCCATATAACGAAAATCGGCTACATAATCAGCAGGAATAGAGTTAAGCAAGATGGTTCTGGCCTTTGTCTCTCTTTGTACATCAATGTGTTCATCTGCAGTCGTTCGAGGAAGAATAATTATTTTTCCATCGTGATCTCTTCCAGTCCTTTTCTTGCTGTTGCCATTTTGGATCACCTTCCAGATATTAATATCATTATGCATGATCCAGTGTTTCATCTTCTTAGCCCATACCTCATACTCATCATTCATCAAATAGGGAAACATAACATCATCCCTATTATTATCAAATTCTGCCATTTTAAAGGTGTGAAGAGAAGTTTGGTTGAGAGGTTTACCACTTTTGTGAAGAAAACGACGGATCAAACAATAACAAATCTTCAGTTATGACGTAGAGAAAAAGACCACCACAGCAAGTCTTTAAAATTAACTCTCACAAAACCAACTTATAAAGCACTGATATCGACCAAACTTTTGCAATTTAATATTAAATCCCACTAAAGCAAAAGAATTGTTGTTCCAATCAACATCACCCCAAAATCAGCATAAACAATTAAATCACAAAACACTGCACCAAAATGCAGCCAATCACAGACATATGCCCCACGTGAAAAATAATGCTAGCATGATCAAGTAATTCAGCCAATCAAATCAGTGGACACATAAATCATGTGAACACATTAATTATCAATCCTACAATATACTTATTAATGTGGACCCTTGAATATCTTTTTTTTTTTTTTTTAAATGATACCTACTAGCATGATAGCATATTCGTTTCAATGAACCAAATGGGGCCCATGATCCGTATCAATAAGGGGCGTTTGGTTTAACGATAGGAATCACAATCGGTGTGAATTTGATAGTAATGGTGGGCCCTTAAGAATGATAGACTCATTCCTAGGTCCCTTGCCACCTTTAATGTATGGCAAATATAAGGATATGACCATACCAATTACCATGAAACAAACAAAATGTATCATTCCCATAGTCATTCATTTATTCCCATAGGTTCAAACCAAACTCACCCTAAGATCACAATGTTAACGCAACAATCACCACTTACCAAATGTATACCAAGTGATCATGATCCAATCAACCAGTGGGACCAGCACATGATATAACAATTTGTAAACATGCAATGCGCCGACCAAATAATAAAATTAGGGCCCGTTTGGTTTGTAGATGGGTTTAGGATTAAGATTAGGATTTGGATTTTGATTTGGATTTGGATTTGGATTAGGATTTAAATTTAATATATTTTTTAAATGGTGGGTCCTATTTTGTGATATAAAGACAAACCTAAATAAAAGAAAAAGACAAAAAAGGAAAATATTTGTGGTTGAAAGTAATTGTGAGGAAAGAATATCAAAAGTTGGGTTGCATGCTGGGATTTCCACAGCCCCGCTTTTGAGGGTGTAGGGTACTGTATGAAAACCTCAAGATATAAAACAAACAATGATTTTCTACTTTGAGACCAAACCTTCTCATCAAAATCCACATACCAAACGCACCCTTAGTATCAATCAGTATTAAACCATCCACCGTGTTTGAATTGAGATCCAATAAATGCGAAAACAAAAATAATTTACCTTAATAACGAAACTGCTTCAAACGACAATAAAACCCTGCAGATCTGCTTTTTGCCTTCTTTGTCTCTTCTCTTTTTCACAACTGCTGCTAGCCTACTATACACCGACTAGGGTATAAACCCTAATTACCCAAAAACCTTATCAACCCTAGATCAAGAGCCACCCTCTCTGATACCAATTGTTGAAGCCAAGATCGGGACTCAACTAGGTATAATAACAATGATTGAATGCACAGCGGAATAATAAGAACACAATCAAAGTTACCAACAAGGTTTTTCTAATCAAACAATGATCCTCTATAGATCTCTATTTTTCTCTCTCAAAGATGTCTTTCCTGGAGTATGTTTTTAAGAGTTATCAAATACAAAAGCCCTATGTTCCTTTTGTACACAAGGAACCCTAAAATAGACAATAAAATAAAATAAATGCATATAACTACCTAAAATAAATTATGCATATCCTAACAAACAAATACTGATTAACTATATCAGAAGGAAATAAATATCAGCAGGAACCATGTCATCAGCGGAAACCATCTATATCTTTAGTAGGAACCTGTCAGTAGAATTTCATCAGCAGGAACTTCTAAAATTCCCAACAGGGTTACAGTCTGAAGTAACTACAAGCCATTTTTGAAGAAATTTTGAGGAACGACATGTTTTAGAAAAAATTTAAATAACTCTCGTTCAAGCATTTGTACATGTCCGTATCATTGTTGAATGACATTTCTAGAAACGTACAAAATATCGATTATACGAGAGACATATCATGAGAAGAATATTTTTGGATTTTTGATTTTATATTGTTTTTGTATTTTTTTAAAGTTTTATATTTTTATATTTTGCTTTTGTTGGTTTTTCAAATTTTGTATTTTGTTTTTCAAAAGTATTTACAGTGAAGCTTTTTGAAAAATCATTTTCAAGAAGATTCGAGAAGACGTTCTAACTCCTCAGGGGTTAGGCTTCGCATTCCAGTTCGTCGAAATAAATCGTTAAACCTTTCTTTTGGAAGGGCTTTAGTAAATAGATCGGCGAGTTGGTAATCTGTCTTCACGAAAAATAATTCAACCGTACCCTCTTCTACGTGCTCTTTGATGATGTGGTAGCGGACACGAATGTGCTTAGTCTTTGAGTGATGAACAGGATTGCATGATATGGCTATGGCACTTTTCGAGTCACAATACATAGGTATTTTATCGAAAGTAAAGCCATAATCTGTGAGTTGTGTTCTCATCCACAGAACTTGAGCACAACACGCAGATAAAGACACATACTCAGCTTCAGCGGTTGAAAGTGCAGTGTAATCTTGTTTCTTTGAAGACCAGCTTACTAACTTTTCACCCAAAAATTGTGCTCCTCCGGATGTACTTTTGTAAACTTGATCACCTGCTTGGTATGCATCCGAAAAGGCTATTAGATCAAATCGGATTCCTTCGGATACCAAAGTCCCATGTGACCGGATGTCTTCAGTGCGAAAGATCCGTTTAACCTCCTTGAGGTGCGATTCGGTAGGCTTTGCACAAACCGTGCTAATAAGCAAACAACAAAATGAATGTCGGTCGAGTAGCGTTGAGGTACATGAGAGAACCAATCATGCTCCAATATTTCTTCGGATCGATAGGTTTCCCAAATAAATCGGCTCCAATTTTTGGTGAAGTTACCATTGGTGTTCGGACCGAATCACAATTATCCATACCGTGATTTTTCAAAATCTCAGTTGTATATTTAGCTTGATTTATAAAAATTCCACGAGGGGACTGATGTATTTGTAAACCAAGAAAGAATTTTAGTTCCCCCATCATGGACATTTCAAATTTGCTTTTCATGAGATTTTCAAAATGTTTTGAAAGATTCGGATCAGTGGACCCAAAGATGATGTCGTCCACTTAAATCTGAACAATCAAAATGTCGTTTTTGCATTTTTGTGTAAACAAGGTAGGATCGACTGTTACTTTGGTGAAATTCTTTTTGATCAAGAAAGAGGATAGTTCGTCATACCACGTACGCGGAGCTTGTTTCAACTCATAGATTGCCTTTTTGAGTTTGTAGACGTAGTCTGAATGTTCCATGTCGATGAAGCCTTTTGGCTTACTCACGTACACTTCTTCTTTCAGAGTTCCATTCAAGAACGCGGTCTTAATGTCCATCGGATAAACCGTGATGTTTTTGTGGTACGCATAAGCTAAGAAAATCCTGACTGCTTCAAGTCTAGCTACCGGCGCGAATGACTCTTCAAAGTCTATTCCTTCTTCCTGTCTATATCCTTTGGCTACGAGACGAGCTTTGTTGTGAATTACAGTCATTTCTTCATCCCTTTTGTTCTTCCATAACCATTTGAGATCAATGACGCGAATGTCAATTGGTCTTGGAACCATATCCCAAGAGTCATGCAGACGGTATTGAAGAAGTTCCTCATGCATTGCTTCTATCCATGCGGGGTCTGCCATTGCCTCTCGAATATTCTTTGGCTTTATATTGCTAATTGAGCAAAGGTAAATGCATAAGTCGCAATCGGTGGCAAGTTGGCGTCTCGTCTGAATTGGCCTTGAAGGTTCACCAATAACTTGTTCAATTGGATGATCTTTTTTCCACTTCAGAGTAGAAGGATACCGTTGGGTATGTGAGTTAGATGGTTCTCGTAAGGTTGAAGATATTTAGCTGATTCTGTAGCAAACGGGTTTTCAAATAATTCTTCATCTAATGTTGCATTTTTCTGATTTTGTGAAGGTTCTTCTTGAAATGACATGTTTGGGTTTTGCTCATCAACTGCTAGTAAAACTGTTTGAAGAATTGGAGTTGTTGGAGTAGATGTAGATGATGTTGATGGAGTTGGTGCATTGGTTTCGACCGTTGTAGATGCATCTTCTGTTGGTGGCGGCGGATGATTTTGAGCAGGTGCAGCGGAATGATGGTTTGATGCATTTGTCGAGGTTCCACCATAGTATTCATCGAACATTAACTCGAAGAAATTCTCCCATTCTTTTTCATGAGGTTTGTCATCAAAAGTTGATGGAGCTCTTTCTTGTACGAGTCCTGAACTAATGTGTCCAGAAGTCTACTGGTTTGGTGCGGGTCCTAATCTGTTTTGATTAGAAGCCATCGGATTAAGCGCGGGTTCTAAAGCGAGTCTCTTAGAAGCCATCTGTGAAATTTTGTCAAAAGTCACATTCGTCGTCTCCATGATCCTTCTAGTTCTCCTGTTATACACCCTGAATGCCCTCAAGCTATCTGAATATCCAATGAAGATTCCAATATCACCTTTAGCTTTCAGTTTTCCTAGATCTTCTCTGTCATTCGTCGGATAACACAAAGCGCCAAACACGTGAAGGTAAGAGATATCAGGTTTTATGTTGTTCACGAGCTCATATGGTGTTTTATTGAATCTTGGATGGATTAGAGATCGGTTATGAGTGAAACAAGCAGTGGCAACAACATCAGCCCATAGAAATAACGGTGCACTAGAATAAATTAGCATTGTGCGAGCAGCTTCCACAAGAGTACGATTTCTTCTTTCAACTACTCCATTATGCTGTGGAGTTCTAACAACTGATGTCTGATGAGTTATTCCAACATCTACAAAATAAGTTCTTAACTCCTGATTTGTGAATTTTGTGCCGTTTTCTGTTCTTACAACCCTTACTAGAGTTTGAAGAAGTACTTGAATTCGCTTCAGAAAGGTGATGATGGTGCCTGGTGCTTCGTCTTGTGATCTCAGAAACCTGACCCATGTATATCTTGAATAATCATCGACGATAACAAGAATATACTTTTTCCCGTTAATGTTTTCAACTCTCATTGGGCCACATAAGTCCATGTGCAACATATGCAACTTTGCTTCCGAACTAGGTACGGGTTTGGGTTTATAAGATGCTCTTTTGCTTTTTCCTTGTTCACATGATGGACATAAGTGATCCTTGGTGTATTTGAACTTTGGAAGTCCGTTGACGATGTTGTCTTTGGCAAGCTTGTTGATCGTGTCGAAATTGAGATGGGATAATCTTCTATGCCACAACCAGGACTTTGTTCTAGATGCTCTTGTCATAAGACATATAGGTGATGAAGAGGCCATTTGGTTTATGTCGATAGAGTACAAGTTTGTATCACGATTCCCAGTTAAGAGATCAGTGCCCTCCAAGTTTCTAACAAAGCAAGCATTTTTCCTAAAAGCAACCTCTAAATCTGCATCACAGAACTGCCTGACAGAAAACAAATTGTGTCCCAACCCTTCGACATAATAAACCCGAGTGATCAAATAATTTCCAAAAGGTAGATCTCCATAACCCATGATAGCTGCTACATGATCATTTCCAAAAGGTGCGGTTCCCATGAATTTCCAGACGAAATTGATCAGCAGCTTTAGATTCCCGATCATGTGCTTGGAGCAACCCGAGTCGATGATCCAAAGACATATTTTGATAATCTGCCAAGAACAGAAGAAGAAGATTTTGGAAATCGTTTTGATTTAGGTTTTTATGGGTTAGAGGTAAAATCCTGATCACACTCAAAGAAATTTTCTACAGGGAAAATAGGTTCTTCAGTCATTCAACCATTCTAGAGTGTGAAAGTTCTACCCGTTGGTTTCCAAATGTCATCCCTAAAGTAAACACTATGCTTCATATCAGTAGTGTAAAGCCTAAGTCTTGCAACTAGTCTTCTTATTGGTTTAGCATAAGTTCTTTTAGGAATGTTCTTCTGAACAGGCTTAACAATCTCATTCTTAGAAACACAATCATCATGAACATTAGTTATAGATTTCTTGCAGGTTAAACAAAGATATTCAACACATTCATTAGACTTAGCAAGTTTCATAGGTTCATTACATTCATATGAAATGTCTTTCTTATTACACAGCGGTAAATTCCTAGGGTGTTCTTCTACATTCTTCTCTTTATTCAAGCTATTAATCTTAGAGGCATGCGAGACTCTATTGTTCCTTGTATTGCTCTTAGGCTTTAGTCTTCTGCTCCTAGAGGTGCTTCCTAGTCCTGTAGAAGGTAAGGCACACTCATTAGGAATCACAGTTTTATCAAGAGAAGTGGTTTCAGCTTTCCTAGTCTCTTTGGATTGCTTTTCTAAACTTATGTCGTTTGTTCCAAAAATTTTCGATGTGGAGGCAGACACATTAGTGGTACTCATCCTAAAAAGGCCAGGTGCTAAAACTTTTGGTTTCTCGATAACCGCTTTTCTGTTTCCAACATTTTGTTTAGGCAAGGCAGGTGGAGTGACTGGTTTTGATAAATCATTTTTCTCAGTGACTTTTGGGGGAGGCATAGAAACAGACATTTTTGGTTTGATAACCGGTTTGGGAACATTTTCTTTCTCCTCAGTCAATGGTTTTGTAATCTTAGTATCCACTACCTTTCCTTTTTGACATTCTAGCTGAGCCCTCAAAAGATCATTTTTTGCTTTCATGTCATTGTAGGCACGCTCATATGACAGTTTGTCATACTTGCATTCCTCAGTTTTTCTATCAAGTTGTTTAAAATATGAGATATTTTCTTTTTCATGTTTTTCAAGAGCTTTTTCATATTTTGAAACAATTGCAGAGGTCTCAGACTGGAGTCTTTCATGATCTTCAACAGAATATGTTTGTAAAATAATGGACATAATATCAGTAGTCAGAACATCTTCGACGAGAGAATCGTTTAAATTTTCCAAAACTTTGATGTGTTCAACATTTTCATTAGCTTTCTTTACCACGGATTTATGGTCCTTGACAAAGTCAGTCGTTTCTTTCAAAAATGCTTGTTCAAAATGAATTACCCTTGAGTTGATGTTATTCAGCTGAGGGGCAATTTGAGTTTCAAAAAATGCTTTATTTTCATCATCAAAACTAGAAAACCAGATGTTAGTTGTAATAATGGTTTTAGTATTAACAGTCTCTTGAAGTTCCCCAATTCTAGTTTTAACGTCATCTAAAATGCTTCTAGCATCACTTTTGTTAAAAGGATTGTTTGAAGACATTTGTTCGATTTTCGAAAGAGATTTTTAGACAACAACAGGTTTTGAAACTGGTTTTGAAACTGGTGTTGACACACTTTTTGAAACACTGGGCGTTATGGAAAACTTTGACTTATCTTTTTGAGGAACAAAATTAATTCCAGAAATTTTGTTAAGTTTGTTATAGTCAATTGGTTTGATTTCTGGGTTCTTTTGTTTCATTTTTTATCTACTCTCGTCAATGAGTTCTAACGTTTTATAAGAATCACGAACTTCTACGGGTTCATGTTTATCTAACAAAGCTTTTCCATTGTACAAAACATTATGTTCTTTCTGAGCTTTCTTGAGTGCACAAGGAGGTTTGTTTCCAAGAGCCATTTTTTGAGTTGTATGAAAATACGGGTTTGTCTGATTTGATAAAAAATTGACAGTTTGAGCTGAATGGCCCGTTGTGACAAGCAAAGTTTCCAACTTGTTTAATTTTTCATTCTTCTCAAGAATTTCATCAAGAAGAGAATCTTCTCATTTTGAAAAATCAACAATCAACTTTTTCTTCTCTTTTGCAAGTTCGGAATAAATTTCTTGTTGTTTACAAAGTTGGTTTTTGAGATCAGAAATTTCTGCGTTTAAAGATTTTATTTTCAAGTTCAAATTCACATCAAGTGTGTTATACTTGATCTTCAATTGTTTTTCTCTTAAAACGGAATCTCGATAACCAATTTCTAATTCCGACTCTTTGTTTTTGTGAAATTCAAAAGCTTTTGCGTGCTCCTTGTAACTCTCAAGCTCAGCGGTCAATTTCTTATTTGCGGCTTCAATATCGCGATTGACCTTTTTAACTTTCTCGATTTCAATGCCACAGTTATTGATTAATGATTCAAAATAAGCACGTGTTTCCTCATCAGTCTCAGTATTTTGTGCCACACAGCCTCTACTAGGATCCACATCTGGATTCTGAGAGTTAGTATTGCTACAACTCGGATTGTCCATGTATGTATCATAAGTAGGTGTTGGCGTCCATGCAATCTTTGTTCGTCATGAGTAAACACATCAAATATGACATTGTTATAGCATGGATTAATGATTGGTACCTTAGATACTGCGTTGGCGTCATAAACAGGAGGTGCGTCCGAATAAGTGTCGTACTTTGTCTCCTGAAGATTTGCCATGAAGATGCAGTTTGCATTGATGTCCTCGCGGTCTTCCAAATCATCCATAATAGCCATAAAGTCATGTTCCTCAGCACTCAACTGAAGTCATGCGTTTTCTTTTTGTACCAACATGATAGCTTTCTGAAGATACGCAAGATCCTTCTTTTTCGGCTTTATAGGACAATTCCTTGCCATGTGACCCACTCCTTGACAGTTGTAACACTTAACACGATTACCACGATTCACATTTCCATAATTCCCAACGGTACGCAACATTCCCATTCGATTACCCACCTTTGCTCTATTTGCAACATTCTGACCAATCTGATTCCCAACATTCTGACCCAACTGATTACCCTGATACGGAACCGCCTGATTACCTATGTGAAATCCAGTAGCATATACCTGTTGATTCCCAATAACTCAAACCATTTGTCCTTGATTACCCATATTCAAACCCGGTACGTGCAATTTGCTTGTTGCGAGTGTTTGATGAAATCCTTTGGTTGATGTTAGTTGGTGTGGAATAGCGACTTCTGAATGCTTTACCCAAAAATGCAAATGAATTTGACAAAGCCTCTTCTTGTTCAATTTCAAGATCAGTGATTCCTTGTTCCTGGTATGGTTGATACTGTTGTTGTTGAATGACTTGTTGTTCTGGTAGATAGAATTGTTGTTGAGGGATAACAGCTTGTGGTTGTGGAATGTATAGCTGCACGTTGTTGTTGGTGGAAGATGATGAAGCTTGTTGTTGTGAGTTCACTGGAGTTGGAGTATTTGCAATTAGTGCCAAGGCATCATGATTCTTTGCCAATCTTTCTTTTCTTTCCTAACTTCATTGACTTCAGCTTGGTTTTGTTTCAGAAAATCATTTAGTTGATCAAAACTCACCTGATGTAAGTCCTTTGTTTGGTTGACAATAGTGACATATCGTCTCCATTCTTCTGGAAGATTGTTGAGAAATTTGATGTTTTGCACGATAGTTCTGGGTGCCAACTTGTTTCTGATAAGCTCATTCATCAAAGTGAAAAACCTTCCATAGTAGGATTCAATGGATTCTCACGGAGTTGATGTGAACTTCTCCTATTCAGGTTAGCGGCTTGTTCTCCATGTCATGTTTACCAATTTCTGTTCCATAACATAGCCTTCTAACACGTTCCCACATATCAAAGCGAGTTTCACAGTTGGTCCACGGCAGACAAAATATTTCTTGGCAATCCTAGTTGGACAATGTGAATTGCCATGTCATCTGCATCGACTTGCATCTTATCCTCTTGATGTATTCGATTCAAGTTGAACACGAAATGATGGTGGGATGGGAGGTGTTGCATCAGTATTTCCAGGGATTTGGACTTGTCGAGGCTGAAAGGGTCCATTCGTAATGGATTGAATCATGAGTTTTCCATTAGGTTTGGTCTTGATGTAGCGAAGCATACGACTTGTCCATTGAAGATATCCACCTTTTTCCAACATAGGAGGACAGTTTTTGGCATTGGCTGCATGAATGTCTTGTTTAGTTGCCATTGATGAAGGTATGATATGATAAAGTTGATGTAGGATCGATTCAATGATAAAGTATTTGTGTTTGATGAAGATTAAGCTCGGTTGTTGTAGTGAAAAGTTGGTCTAAAAACTTAAAACCCTCAATAACTTCTGTTCGGAGCATTTTTGGGACTTGAAAGTTTATTCGGAGTGTCATTCTCCTCGTTCTCACGGTCGTTTTGATGGGTAGAACGCTGAAAACAGAGTTACGATTCAAAAGTTATGGTACGTTTGAAGTTATGCTTAAGATCTTACTCGTAAACTTGTTCTTAAGCGTAAGATAAGGTTGCTTAGGTGTAAGTTTTGTTCCTTAGGTGTAAGAGTTGAACCTTAGGCGTAAAATCGTAACCTTACGCGTAATAATTAATTCTTATGCGTATATCCTTACGCGTAAGATGTTATTCTTAGGCATAAAAAATATCTTACTCGTAAGATTTAATGCTTACTCGTAAAGCACAGTCTTAGGCGTAAGATTGAAATCTTATGCGTAAAAACTCGCTTATACGTAAAACAAGAATCGTATCTCTCTAACTTATCCAAACTAGTGAGATTTCACAAGTCGAAGTGTTCCACACACTTATCCAAGTGAGGGAAGCACTGAGTCACCGTTGTAGCACGAAGATCCTTTACCAAAAACTTATGCGTAGAACCTTATGCGTAAAAAGAGGGTTTTGACTTTTTCTTACGCGTAAGTCGAGGGTTTTGACTTTCTGTTCTTACGCGTAAAAAAATTCCTAGTGATTCAAACGATTTCTGATGCACTCACAGCCTCCAAAACACTCAAATAACACAAAAGTTTTGACCTTTATCACCCAAAGTGTTTTCTCTGCTTATGCGTAGAAATGAACAACCCAATTCATAGGAGTTTAAAACTGAAGAAAAACACTTAAAGCTTCGAACTTTTTTCAAAAACTAGAACCCTTAACACTATAAAAACCTTAAAACATAAGAATCTTGAAGATTTTAGTGCAAAAATTAATGTTTTAAGCGTGACAATATTGAGAACGAAACTACGCGTAACACTACAAAAAAAACTTCAAACAAAACACTCCTAAACCATTGTTAGGCGATTGATACCAATTGTAGGACCTTACTTTTACATCAACCTTACGCGTATCAACCTTATCACAAGATGAACACGATAAACAAACACAAAGCTATGCGTAGAAAGAAAAAAGATTAAGAGATGGTGACTTGAATGTTATAAGTTATGCGTATGTTAGAGAGAAAAGGATGAAGAGAAAACATGTATTACTTGAAAGAAAAACACACAAAACACACTCAAGCACACCCCTCAAATGACCATTTGAGGGGGTATTTATACTACAAGTACTAGACGCCCTAATAGGATTTCCATGGGCCTCGTGGTGGACATGGATTGGATTGGGTTACATGAACTTATTCAAGGCTAGCTTATCATAACTTCTAGCCATTTAGCTTAGCCCAATCCACGAGCCCGTTGACTATTATAGTACGATATCTAACACACGTTATAAAGTCACTAAATGTGAATGACCATCACTTCTATTAAAACTATTAAGGCTAACATAACTGAAAGAGATAACCGTTGAAGGGCTAGAGCTGAAGTAGCTGGTTATCAAATAACTTTAGAGTCTATGGAAGCCAAAATAATAACACGTGAAAATAATGAAATGGCTTGGGCAGAAAAGTATGAACAACAGGATTACTAATTAAAATTAAGTGAATGGAAACTAGGATGTAAGGTTGCTGAATTAGAAAAGATAACTAAGGAAAGATATGAATTGCTAGAAAAGTTTCTTTGCTTGGGGAAAATCTGGTCTTTCACATGTTAGCTTTGTTGAAAAACAAAAAAGAGCTTATCTTAAAAATGGACTAGGTTTTGGCATGGACTTTAGTAGCACAAATGAAACCTCACCTAGTGATCAAGATGAATGTGATTTTGAGGACATAACCACTAGTGATGATGAACTCATTAACTATGTAGACACATCTTGTAATGAGGAATCTATTAGTCAAACACCTCCTGAGTTTAAGAAGGACAATGGTTATCATGCAGTCCCACATCCCACTGGTAGTTTCCAACCACCTAGTACAGATGTTTCTTGTTTTGGAGTAGACAACCTAGAGTTTAGGAAAAAGCTTACAGGACAATCTAATACAAGTTACTCTAGTTCTGAAAATCCAAAAGAAACAGTTGAGAAACCAAAGGATAACATTGTTAAGAGTCAAGCAGTACCTTCTTTTCAAAGTACTGTTAGACATCCAGCAGTACCTTCAAGAAAACCATTTCAAAATACTGCTAAACCTTTTTGGGATAACTTTGGTCATCATAATTCTCATCATTCACCTAGAAGACAGGATAGGTTTGGTCATACACATAGAGGAAACAATTTTGGGATTACAAGTCAAAAATTGTGTTTTGTTTGTTATAATCCTACTCATTTGATTAAAGACTGTGACTTTCACTCGGAGTACCTAAGCAAATTCCCAAAGAATAGAACTGCCAACCAAAAACCAAGGGAAACCAAACCAGTTTGGAGTCACTCACATAGGGTCAACCATAGTAATTTCTCAAAAGACTATAGGTATCCTCACCAGAGAAGACCTTTTTCAAAACCCCCAGTACCTTCAAACACCTTTCAAGGTACTGTTAAGCCAAAAATAGTACTTTCTCAAAGTACTGCTCAGTCTTCACCAAACTCTTTTTGGAATAGGAACCCTAGGAGACCTAACTACTATCAATCTAGAAGGCGTTACACCTCAACAAGAGTCTCTAGATCAAATAATACTTTTAGCAAGTGTGAGTGAAACAGAGATTTTGGTTGAATATAATAAAGAAAACTTGAATGAAAAAGAGATTTTTATTGAAAAACCAACACAAGTTTTGGAACAAACAAAGATAATTGATCATGTGCTTAAAGACAGTGGCAATTACATACTTAAAGAATTTAACTATGTAACTCCATAAGGGGAAAACAAGTCAGTAATGGCTTGGGTTCCTAAAATTAACTAACTCTCTTATCTTTGTGCATGGCAACCCATAAGAGGAGCTTAAAGATCATCTAATTGTGGATAGTGGTTGCTCTGGAAGTATGACAGGAGACAAGGATAGTGGTTGGAATTCTTGAAACTATTGTTTCAGCATTGATTTCCTCATTCTCATTGACTCCTCGTTCCCACCAAACCTAGCCTTGATAGCCATCCATATGTCCTTAGCATCCTGCATGTAGTGAAAGTCACCCAAGTGATCCTCTAGTATAGCCTGAAGGAGAATGGTTCTTACTTTATTCTCCCTCTGGACATCCAATATCTCATCAGCAGATTTGGGAGGAACGATGGTAACATTACCATCAGGATCTGTGACATGCCTCTTCAAAGCTGTTCCCGCTTCTTCACAATTTCCCAGAGATTCCAATCAATGTTGGAGATCCAATTCTGCATCTTTATAGCCCACAAATCATACTCCTCCTTCTTTAGGTATAGGAACTTTGCATTCTTTGTTTGAGAGACTGAGTTGTTGCAGAGATGTGTTGCTTTTGTTGTTGGTGACTTCAATTTCATCATCTGATCCAGGCATGGTGAAGTTTGTTTTGGTTGTATTGGTGTAAAGAAAAAGTTGTTCTTAGTATTGTAGAGACTGTTAGGAATTGGAAATTCCATTGTGAAGAGTCGGTCACCTCAAATGTTATCTAGCATAAGTTAGCTCGTAGACTTGTAGTTATTTACGTTATTATGTAGTTAATTAGTTAGTCAGTAGTGTAGAATAGCTTAGAGTAACACCGTGGAGGAAGGACGGGTCTTTACCATTTGTATACGATCCACGAGGCCATCGAGATCGTGTAGTCTTATAACTATAAATACCCCTTCCATCCTTGGAAGGGTGTGGCTTGGAATCTAACCTTTCATTTTTATTGAACCAACTCTCTACCAAGAACACCATCTCTCTACTTTCTCTCTCTAAAATGTCTAACATGTATTTCCATCATCCATGACCACCCGAATCATCATAACACAATAATATTACGATCCTACAAATGGTACCAGAGCCTAGGTTTTTTTGTTCATGGTGATTCGTGGGGTTTTATACGACTTTTTTACGGCGTGTGTGTATGTTTGTTGCGGTTTGTGGTCTTGATTTTGATGTTTGGTTTGAAACTGTTTTGAACATGCTTATTGTTTTTAACATGGTTTTTGATGGGGTTTGATTCATTTTTAATGTTATTTGTTGATGGTTTGTGAATCTGGTCCTTACTGTTCTTATGTTGTTTCTGTTTCCTGGGTTATTAATCTGCTGCTGGTGTTTGTCTGCTGCTGGTGTTATAATGTTCTTTCTAGAGACTTGTCCTCATTTATGTCCAGATTCATTGTATGGTCAAAAAGTCAATGGAAACTTGTCTATTTACTGTAGCGACTTGGATATTCGTTGACTTTTTTGAAAGTCAAAGGCGAGTTGTCTAATATCTTAGCGAGTTGTAGTGTCTTTTTATGTTATTTTTGACTTTTGAGTCAAAAAGTCATTAGCGACTTGACTCGTAAAACTACAGCAACTTGTGTGTTTTCACACACATTAAATCTAGCGACTTGTTTTTACAAGTCGTAGCGATTTATCCATTAACCAGCGACTTGTGTTTTGAAGACCTAGCGACTTGTCACTTTTGGGTAGCGACTTAGGCTAGCGACTTGACAGAAAGGATGAAGAATGAGAAGACTTGACAATAAAAACCATATACCAATTTCTGACTTCAGTTTCGACTACATCATCAGTCTATTTCAATGCCAAATATACAAGTCCAAAGAAAACGTATTGATTGAAAGTCTCAACAGATCCGAAACTAAACCAAGACTCAATGAAGAATGCAAGAAAACAAAGATCTCAGTTTGTGGTTAGTTTCTAAAGCATACAAATTTCTATTAAGTTTACCAATCCAAAATCATCACTGATCTTAACCTTTATTACCTTCTGAAAAATTAAATCGAGACATAACTTGTGTTCATCGAATCATAACAATCAACAAGATCTCAGAATGGTTCATTGTACTTCGAAAACCTTTGTAAGATCTTATTTAATCGAACCATCTCATCACAGATCTAATACCATTTGTTAATTCATAAACTTATTGGATCTCAGTCACACTTTCATTCTATTAAGCCTATTGAAAGGCATGATACGAAAGTATTAACCATCATTGATCTAAGTAACAAAGAAACCACTTGAAGTCTATGCTTCTTGGTCATGTTCGAACTTCAAGAGAAAAGAAAATAACAACAAACTGTTATTCCTTGTTTCTCGTTCGTTGGTTAATGGAAACAAAAACAAGTTTATAAAATACGACCTACCAGGGACTTCATTGTAAATCTTGAAACCTCTACAAGCAGGAAGCCATCCCTATGGCTTAACTCGTTGAATCCAGGTCCTCATATCAAGCCATCTCTGTGGCGAAATGGAAGTTATCATCACGTTCAAAGATCCAGGTTGGTTATGAAATGATTTGTGAAAGATATTGATGGGGGCGGATTGGTTTATGTTTAGGGTTCACGAATGGTTTTTTTGTGACTTTAGCATAAAAGAGGCGTGGTATGTTTGAGTGAAATTAGGGTAATGGTATGATGTGTTGCGTTTAAATACCCACCTTATTAGGGTTTGACTGGATTTGGAGTAAGTTGGGCTTAAATCAGATTCTGCGTGAATATCATAATGGCCCGTGTGGTTATTTGAATTTTTGTTGGGCCAAACAATATGGAAAATGGAATGGGCCGTGTATTAAGGATTGAAATGGACATGAAGTGGGCTGGTGATAATATATTTCAGTGAGTTAATGTTGATCTTCTCATACGCACATATATCCTCATAAAATTGGTCATCCGAATTTTTTTATATAAAAAAAATTTTGGATACACTTTTGATATATTGGCTTAAAGAGTAGTATTTTTGGTCTCATAAATTTTCATGGAAAGATACATAAGATCACGACTTGAGCTTAATATTGGTGAAATGAATTATTGAAGGTGGTGACCTCACTTGGGCTTTGGAATTTGAATGGAATAATCACGTTTTTCGTTTGTAGGTTGATATAAATTTTGGAGATTGTCTTACAATTTCTATTTTATCATAACGGGAGTATAAGTGATTGATATACAAGTTCGTTTGAAAATTGGGCCATGAAGCTTGGAATTAAATAAGGGTTGGATGGTTTTGCAATTATCATAGGCTTATGTGTGCATTTTATGTGAATTGACAAAAATGAGAAATTGGATAATGTAAGACTTGCTATTTGATGAGTTTTGTTGTTATGGTATGAGGGTTGATACTTTGGTATATACATTTTCACGATGATTATTATGTCACGGCTTGGCTTGAATTGATTAGGGTTGAGTGAGGGGTTGTTTGGACAGTAGTTCTTATTTGGATGTGAAGTGAGGGTTTTTCGGGCATGTTTACTTATTTCTTCTTCTTTCTTTCTACCATTCCATGAAGATGACTTGTTTGTGCGTTTATAGAAGGTGATAAATACTTGGCTATTTAGTTGCGTTTGTGATTCTCTCTCACTTAACCCACAACGTAGCTATCACTTCGGTGTCTTAATCAGCTGAGAATGTCAAGAGGTTTTGTACATTGGGTACACCATTTCTTGTTCACGAGGATTAGTACAAGTTTAAGTAACAAATCTGGGGAATTCTACTTCATGATCAAGTTTGGTATATCGTGTTTACTTCTCCATGTGGTCACTACAATAGCCGACTAAATGCGTGAATGATTTGTTTACCAAAGTGTTGATTGGATGGTTGACGATGTTGGATTTTGTACCGTTGATGAACCGTTGCATGTTCCTCTAAAACAGATATTCACCGAAACCAAATTGTCACAACAAATTCAAGCTGACATTGTTTAACGGTTTTGTCTTGATTTTGTAAAATCCCGCGAAAGAATCTATTTCTCGGTTTAAATTATAGACTTGTAAAATCCCGTCACAATGGAAACATCCTGGTAATTGTAAAGCGCATTTCCGGATCTATCTTACGGTTTATTCTTGGTTTTGTAATATCCCGCGAAAGAAACTATTTCTCGGTTTAAAAAATAGAGTTGTAAAATCCCGTAATGATGGAACCATCTTGGAGAAAGGAAAGTGTATTTCGGGATCTTATTTGATGCTGGTGCTACGGTTTCTGTTTCAAAGAAGAGATAAAAGGGTGTACTTCATGAATTGGATGTGTGATTGGATATCGTCATGGCAGTCTGGTTATTACGTGGTTTTACGGGGTTATGTGCTTTTAACCATGGTCGGGATGAAAACCATTATCATAGTTCATTTAAATTGTCAAAGGAGGCTAGATTTGTGCTTTTAACGTAAGATGTGACAACGGCGTTAATTCAATATTATTTATTTGAGGTTGAAGTGAATTATCACGGGCAAGTGTACTTAGTATCTAAAGGTATAGGGGATGGTTGGATGAAGATTCCTTAAGATCCTTGTTCGAGCTTATTATCAAAAACGAAGACATGGAAATCTAGTTATTGTTGGGTGACTTTTACCTTTTCTTTTTACCACTTGGGGGAATTGGGCTTTTATCACCTCAAAATAACTATCACTTAAAGGAGTTACGTTGTAGTTCTCAGTGTCACATTCAATTATGGATTTTCAAGAGGTGATATACGTCTAATACTTGATGGTTGGTTGGCTGAAGAGTATAGAGTACTCAGAGATTCTAATGGCCATGAATTCTCGACACCTCTCTTTGTTACACATGTGCAAGTTTAAGTCATGAGTTCGGGTTAGTTTACTTTAGGGTCAAATTCATCATATTGGGTTTTCTCCATCAGCTGTCACAACAAAGAGCCTACTGAATGATAATGGGATTGATTACATGTTTTGCCATGAGAGCTGAAAAGAGAGAGATTATGACGTTTGAACACAACAGTTCAAGCCTCGTATTCTAAAGAAAAGAAATGTGTACGCTTCAGTGCGCATTATCATCGGAAGAAGAGAAATATTCTTATTATGACCATTCTCATCAACATGCTTCATGATTTTTCCATGCGCTTCAGTCATAAAGTGAACCGGACTACTGTTGATTGTTTTCTTATTCCACTTGCTCAACTATAATGACGATGGCGACATCATGTGCTAATTTTGCGGGGGAGAAGTGTGAATAGACTACATTTGTTGAAGATATTCACTTATTCGATCAAGAATGGCAACTCCGTATGCAATTCTTGAGGGGGAGAAGAAGTGTGAAATTACTGCATGGTTGATTGATTTCTGAGAATAAATGGTCAAACGGCTCATAACTCATGTAAGAACCGATCTTCTTCTTATCGGGTCATCTTCACATGGAGTTTTCTTCTAAGAGCCGTTGGTTGACATCTTCTCACAGACTAATGAGTGTATCGACAAAGTGCTTCCGGTTAATGCTTCACGTGCACATCTACATGATGATTCCGAACAACCTTTCTGTTCTTGTTTGATGTGATTGTTTGCTTGGTGTTACCATTTCGTTAGTTCGGCGGCTAATTGCTGATTTCCTTAATGAACATCTTTCTGTTCTTGTTTGATTGGGAGGGATCTTAATTAAGGGGATTTGCAAGATGTAAGTTAATTGGGATGCTTTTTGGTGTGTTGAAGATGTTAACTATCTATTCCTCAACTGGACAATCTTGAAGAAGGTCGAGTCTACAGCCTAATTCTACATTTTCTGCTACATGTTAGAAGACTAAAGACGAGTTGCATTTGATTATCCAAAGACTTCTTTTTAATCTGGGCATTTATCAAATAGATTGTCGGTTTAGGGGAGAGCACTAATTGGGGGAGGATGAAATGTCGAATTTAATCCCCAATTAGACTTGCTCACATTCTTCAGCAAGTTGATTCTCACAGATACATCTGAGCTAATGATGTTCTTCTCAACAAATTTCAAGTATTTGGGCTGATAATATGTTGCTGATTCTGATGTGTCAAAACCAGCAAGGGGAAGGAGACACGTATCTAAACGCGAGTAAACTTGATGAACTTAATACTTCTAAGTGATTGAAGATACCCCGGGAAGACAAATGTCATTACCGCAGAGACACTCAAGGTTTAACTCATGGCGTTTAGTGTTCTTACTCCAACTATGTGGGGGAAGAGATGGAAGAGTTAGTTTCTGATGATAAAAGAGGTACACAAGTGTGTGATGATGCTTTCGTATTCATCAGGGGAGAGAGATTGTGTACATTGGGACGCTCAGCTGTGTCACTTGAGGGCTTAATTTGTGATTCAGAGATATAATCACTTATTCCGGAGTTGACATCTGCAGAGATTGTCATCCGCAGAGATAATCAGTGATTTGGCCTGCTTCTTCAATGTTATAGATTATTCTCTCTTTGGGCATTCGGGTACTTCGGGTTCTTGAGCTTCATACACTTTCTTCGGGGGGAGAGAAAAGTATACATCGGGGTTATTATTTGGCTATTGGAATTAATCTGCTACTTCGATGGTATAAGTTTATTTGTCTTTGGGTAATTGTGTATTTGGGTTCGTGAGCTCTAGTCTAAGAGACTGACTGCATCAATTCATCTACATGTGGGAAGTGGTCTCTTGACAACTGTTTGGAATGGACTGCTTCAGACTTCAGTGGAAAAGGAATTTGAGAAGAGTTATTTAAGCGTGGGATGAAACATTGTTGTTCTTCTATTGGATGATATAACCTCGAACGATGAATCATGATGATTATTCTTAAAAGGAGCAGCAAGTTCGATGATAATGGTGTGCTTCTTTGTGCACCTGGCTAAGGGAAGCTTGTAAGAAAGCTTTGAATCTGCTTAGCTAAAGGATTTTCGGTTTGGGGGGAAGCTGCCAAAGTATCACTTTCAAGTGGCTCAATTTCTCTCTTCGATTCAAGAGTCTTGGAAGCTTTGGTGGTGAATGTTTAAGAGATGATGACTTCTATCTTCTACAACGGGGCTGCTCAATATCCTTATCTCGGTACTCGTATCATCATCCTCTTTAACTATATCATCTTCTCTATCATTGTATATATTTATTAAAAACAAATTACAAAAATATAAAACCTACAAAAAGAAAAAAGAAAAATATAAAATCAACAAAAACCCATAAAAATCAGAAAATTTAAAAATACCAAAAATATGTTTTTTTCAAGACATGTCTTCTGGTATCGATAACATCTGCGGTCTTAGAAATGTCATTCAATAATGGCACGGGACCATAGATGAAGTTCGAGCAGGAGGTGTAAATATTCTTTTTCCAAAACATGTCTAAAAAATATGGCTTGCAGTTACTTCAGACTGCAACCCGTGCTTAAATGGCTTACAGTTATTTCAGACTGTAACCCGCTTTTCAAAAATGGTTTGCTATTATTTTCATATAGAAACCCGCTCTTCAAGGAAGGAAAGTGTTGCGCTAAACCAATTTTGAAAAATATTTCGTGCACTTATCCTAAAACAAATTAAGGAAAGTATGTCGAAGGACTGCTGTTCCTACTCAAATATTTTTCCTTCTATAATTCTTCAGAAAAAAATATTTGTTTTAACATAATTGGTGGAAAATAAGTTGCTTGTAAATCAATCAGATTCAGAGTTTTCGAAAAAATTGAAAACTCAATCAATGACTTCAGCGCTTTTAAACATTTTCAAAGAAAGAGTCATTGATTGAGGGGGAGAATGCTTTTCAAATTTACATCATCTAACGGACTTTCCTAATCATCCTACGTGCTTATCTAAAAAAATATAATTGCCTATGTTGAAGGACTAGGTTTCTAGGATGTGATTGTCAGGATTAGATGATTATAGATTGATTAACACATTATTCCCATACCTTTTATGATATGTTTGATATGTTGAATTGACTTGAATTAGTCGATTGTTGTTTGGGTGATGTCGACCACCATATATCTGTATGTGTGTTCACTAACGTATGCAGGTATATTGGTATATAAGAATGTTCCCGATTCGGATCTCACAATTTATGATTGGATGCCGAAAGGAAAGGGTAACTATATCTTGGGTTGACAAATGAAGAAACGGAGCTTAATTGGACTTCCATGGAGAGTTGGCATGAAATGCAACGTAAGAGGTCTCATCTGATCACAGATGGTTTTCTTCAAAGAAGTGAAGAAAGGAGTTTAATTTGACCTCGGTTGGCATTAAAAGAAACGTAAGAAGTCTCACTGCATCAGCAAACGGTTTTTCTTCCAAGCCCTACAGCAACAACATAAGCTTCTCAACCACCTAACGTTTCTTTGTGCAGGAAAATATTGATGATACCATTTTTTTTAAAACAATTTTTAAACAATATTGTTTTGAAAAATGAAAAAATATTGGTTTTGAAAATAAATTGGACTTAATTTTGAAAATCACCAGACTTCATTTTTAAACATAAGTCACTCAATCATCGACTACGGTCATCGATTAAGGGGGAGAGTGACTTAAAATAAAATATTTTCAAACAATATTTCTTCATAAAAGTTCCGGTTTGTACGTAATAAAGTGGTGATCTAAAGATTTAATGTTATGTCATGGTATGATTTTCTTTAAAACTCAAAGATCTTACAAAATGAAAAATTTTCTGTTCTTGTTTGATTGTGAAATTGTTTTAATTTACTTAAAGATCTCTTAAAAACTATCATACATAACACTAACAATCTTTAATGTCTATCATTGGTCCTCATCAGTCATTTTTCTGTTGGGATATGAAAGTGTTGAAGAAGTCAAAGTACTGCTAAAGGAAAAGTCAAAGTACTGCAAAGCCAAAGAACTGCTATATTCGTTTATGGAAAGCTTTGTTATTCTAGAACATTCTTTGTTTAGATTACTTGTCGTACAAGGTTACAATTGTAAACCGACTAGGGTTATCCTTATGCCTATAAAAGGACCCCTAGATTGGCATTAGAGTTTACGAGCTTACGACTTACGAGTTTATGAGTTTACGAATGTACGTGCATTATTAGAGTTTTAGAGAGTTCAATATTAGTGTTTTAGAGTTGTTTATGAATCTGTATAACAAGCAGATTCAGAGTTATTAATAAAATCATTGAAAGTTAAAGTTATATTCTTCTTAGCTTTGTTAAGTAAATTCTGCATACTTAATAGAGTTTGCTCAGTGTTTCATTATTAATAACTTATGATTTATCCGAGGTTATTAAACCCTTAACAAGCTATATGGTTAGTTTGGTTAGAGTACATCGATCCAACAAGTGGTATCAGAGCTTGTGTGGAAACTCTGACTAAGAAGAAACCTTAAAACCTAGAAAAACCTAAAGATGTCGACTGAAGCTGTTCCACCACCATCCATCACCTCACTAAGAATACCAATCATTAAGAAGGGAGAATACGACCTATGGAGCATGAAGATGAGGTAGTACATTGCTATTACAGACCATGGACTATGGAATGTAATTGTCAATGGTAATGAAGTAGTTCCAGAACCTGTAGAGATTCCTAGACAACTTAAAGCACCCAAGCAGTCTTACCAGCAGCAACAATAAGATATCAAGAAAAAGCTCTCAATATATCAAGTTAAACTGCTATTCTAGATGGTCATCTACTCAAGTTCCATGATGCTAAAGATGCAAAGCAACTTTGGGCTGCTCTCAAGACAAGGTTTGGAGGTAATGATGCTTCCAAGAAGATGCACAGGAATCTGTTGAAGCAGCAGTTTGAAACATTCACTGTTGGAGAAAGAGAAGGCCTTGATGCTGCATGTTATGAACAAAGACCTTGATAGATCTTATGAGCACTCGTAGATCGTTAGTTATACTTATGTAATCACAAGTACACTAAAAGACAGTCTCTATAACTTGTATTAGTAGCGGAATTATAACACAAGCAATAACAAATAACTAAGAACACTTTGATCCTCTATGGATCTTTTATTAACTAGAACTTTGTTTTCACAAAAAACGTGTACATAACTCATACTATTGTGTTCCTTTTATAGACAAGGAACCCTAACCCGTTTCCCAAGAAACGTATAAACATAAAACTAAATAAGATATACATTATAACTTCCTAATAAAGCTCATGCATATCCTAACTAATTCTAGAAAACACGGAATAACTATCTTCGCAGAAACAAACTATAACTTCAGTAGAAACCCTTCTTCAGCAGAATCCATATACTTCAGCAGATTCCTTCAGTATTAACTTCAGCAGAATTTCCACTTTGCATAATTCCCAACAATCCTCCCCTAAACTGGAATTTGACTAGGTTAAGTTCCAGTTTCTTGATAGATCTTTAACACTTCAGAACCAGAGGATTGTGCTTGAACAACAGCAGCAAAGAACCAACACAATTACATCTCTTAGGATGATTAAACCTGAAAACTTCAGATCTTTGCAGCAACAAATGACAAAAGGTACATCAAAACATATTAGTTTCATACTATTCTCATCACATCCAGGTGTGTGAACTCCTGTGAGAGGTGAATCATTGAAAATAATGGATTTGATGTCTCTTTACCAATATCCATCACTACTGGAGTAGCCAAATGTTTAAGTTCAAAAACTATGGTACACTGATAACCATCTGATTTATTTGCAAATCAGCAACAATAAACGGATTTTAAATGTCTTTACCTATAGCTGTTTGCTCAGGACTAGTCAATTCTTAGGTGAAAGAAACACCTTTGGTGAATTGAGCACCCAATATGGTATTCCACAGCCTTTACCATAAGCCATATACTTATGGGCTAGTCAATTCTTGGATTCCAAAAAGGAATAAACCATGGTGAATTGATGACCATACAATCTCAGCAATTAAGCATGGATGATTGTAGACCCAATGATTTTGAGCAAACCATTACAGCTATCAACAGATTTGATGTGTCTTTACCAAAGTTGTACCCTTTGGACTAGCCAACTCTTTGATAGAGACAATTCTAATCAGGTGAGTTGAGAACCATGTACAACAAACCTGCAAGAAAAGTTAGACACACTCAAGAATATACATAGGTTTTTTTGTTTTTGTTTTTTGTTTTTTTAACTAAGAAAGAAACAAATAAACAAACATTACAATAGATACAATATACCACACTCAAGATGAAGTTTGATGCTGCATAAGTCGACTCTTAAGCAATCCAACACATTGTTCAGCATGCAACTTATCATTCCCAACTAGATCAGGAGGAACTTCCAACTTCTTTCTAAGCATCCTTTCCATCAATGAGACAGACAAAGGATATATCTTCTCTGAGAACATACACACAAGCATTCCACACTTTGTCTCCACTACATGAACACATGGCAAAGGATAAAATCTCCAAGTCTCAACCTTCCACTTATGTGAATTCTTCCTAATAGAATACCCTTTACCATTTGGAGATTGAGAATCAAATAAAACTTGAAGATCACCCGTGCCAGATATAAACCAGAACCCATAGGAGAATTAATAGCATAATGCTTGGTAACAAGTCCATATAGAGTATGCAAATCTTGTCTATCCACCAGATGGAGTATCTCCTGCAAAAAGTTGAACTGCATAGAAGATTTATCCAGTCTAAAAATTGTGTTAAGCTGTCCATTAGTCAAAGTCCAATTGGTTAACACATCATGAGAACCTTTAGGAAAAACATCAGCAGATCCTTCTCTAATAAAAGTTGATTCAGCAGCCTTTAGATCTAAAGGACTACCCTTGTGAGATTTCTTGACCTTAGATGTATGTGATCCAGCTGATCTCACAGATCTCCTTAGAGAAATGTGTCTTCTTTTAGACATCCTCTTCTTCCTCCTTCCTGGTAGATAAATGCCCATAGATACAGAAGATGGTACAGTTGTAGAATCATCTGGAACATCTTTAACAGGAGTAGAAGAAGTAGAAGCAACTTTGATTGGAACAGCACCACGCAATTCATACATTTTTGTAAGCACATCTCTAGCTCTTTTGGCCTTAGCAGCTTCCCTTTCAGCTTTCCTACTTAAAATTTCTCCTTCTTTATCAATAGGTGCAACAGTAGGAATGGAAACAGGCAAACTTTGTGAAGACTGAGATGACCTATCCACATTAGATAATTTTTCAGAAGAAACAACCTGTGGTTCAGTGGTATGAATCGTTTCAACTGAAGGTGTAGCTTCAGCAGATAGTTTAGAAGCAACAGTGTTGGAGCTTGGCTTGAGTACAACCTCATCAAAAGAATCTACAATTTCAACTTTCTTCATTCTTTTGGCCTTAGGTTCTTCTAAACTCCCAGCTATCCTTTTCAAATTAGAAGATGGAATAACAATCTTCATAATCTTGTTGTACAAACGAAACAAATCTTCATCAGACATTGCCCAAACTTGCTTCTTAGACAAACCAGACTGATAGAAATTAGAACTTTTGTTGTACACCATAGTTCTCATGTAAGTTTTCTTTTGAGCTTCAGTTGGTGGTCTCTCCCTTCTAGCTTTAACTTTTGCATCAGCAATAGCCTTCCTCTTTTCAGCAGCATCTCTCTTCTTCTTTTCTCCAAGAGCCATCATCTGAGCAACAAATGTGTCACTATTAAAATCTGCTCCCAAAATCCTTTGTGCCAAAGAAGAATCAAATGCAGCCTGATTGACATATGTATCCCATTGCCCATCAGTAAGGAGAGTAGACAATTCATCAATCTCTTTTTGTCTCTCAGGAGGCAAATTAGTAGCAAACTGAGCTTCAAGTTTTTGAGCCAATGCACGACTCTTCTGCATATTTTCATACTCAGCAAACATACTTTCTTGTGCTTACCTTTCCTGTTCACTCACAAAAACTGAACATAGATCTTCTTCTATCATAACTCCTTTCCCTTTATCAGCAGTCTCCTTAGCCAAATCATCATGAGGGAAATCAACAATGGGAACATCAGAAGAAACATGTTGAGACAAGTCTTCCACAAGCTTTGAAAAGACATTAGGATGATCTGCTGAAGGTGAAGGACCTGTCAATGTTTGTTCAAAAGAAGTTTGATCATTCACAGTAACAACATCCTCCATTAGGTCATCAGAAGTTGCAACACCTGAAACCTTAGAAGGTTCAGAAGAATCCTTTCCCAAATATTGTCTTCTCTTCCTGCTAGTGTACAAAATGGGTTTCTTTGTCTTTGAAGATTCAGGAGCAACTGGTGAAGAAACATGAGTCTTATGAGCCACATCAACCAAAATATCAAGTGACTCAAACTGAGTATCCTCTTGCTCCTCATCAGAAGAAGCCAAAAATTTCCTCTTGCTATTCTTCCCAAGTTGGTCCTCTAACTCCTTAACCTTGCTCTTCAATTCCACAATCTCACCACCAAGTGTAGATTTAGTTTCAGCAAGCTCCTTCCTAAGATCAGCAACTTCAGCAACATACCTGTTCACTAGAGCATATACACATGTACGAGTAATTGGGTCCTCAGTTCCACCAACAGATTGCTCTGTGGTAATGGGAACTTCATTGGACCTTTCAGGAGAAATATGAACATGCTCAATGAGAGGAGAACCCTCATTAATAGGCTCCCTAACAGGACTAGGTGTGGGCAGTCTGTTAAGCTTAGGCTTAATCTCTTCAAGAGTAGCTTGAGTAGGTGGTGGACTAGGACAAGGTCTAGGTGATGGTGTATGTGGTGGTTGGTCAGGAGAAACAGGTGATGCATCAACGGTACTAATAGGACCCTCATCAATGGCAACTGATGGATTACCAGCAGTAGCAACATTGGTAGAAGATGGATCACCAACATCATTACCCTCATCAGCAGCCTCATTGCCTTGAGGCAACATAGCTGCTAGCAAAGGATGACGTTCCCCCTCATAGTTAGTAGGCATAGAGGCAAATAGTTTTGCAGTTAAAGCACCTATGGGACAAAAGACTTGGGCTTGAGTGGGAATGTCTAATATCATTTGCAAAAACCTAGGGTACATTAAAAACTTATGCTTTTTCCTCTGAATATTTTCAATCATATTATCAAAAATAAACTTGGAAAAGTTATAGGTTAACCCCTGAGAAAGACATACTATACCACATCCCAATTGAGTAGAAAATTGATCCCATCCTCCTGATTTATTGCTTATGCATTGAAGCAATGTGTGAACCAAAAACCTCCACATTGGACAAAACTGATTCTTGAACCATATATCAGTCCTTGTACTCTTGTATCCACAAGCTCTTAGTCCAGCAAGTATCTCCCCAGTATTAGAATGATAGACCCCATTAGCATCATCCAAGCGAAGTTGTCTTCTTATCAACTCCTCTGTCACGACATACTCTGTTCCGTCAACCATAGCAACGATCTCTGTGTCACTACGTTTCGTAGCAGATGCCCAAAATTGAGTAACCAACGATTCATAAATTGCATTAGGAGAATGCGTTAGATCATAATGAATCTTGGACTTCTTTAAGAACTCCACCATTGGTACATATAGTTCATTCCCTTTAGCTTCTCCCAGAAACGCAATTTTGTTGTGATCTTTCTTTAATTGAAGCGCCATGAGATATCAAGATAATGCGTTATGATTTAAACAATAGGAAGTGTGTTTAAATTTTATGAACAGGGAATCAGTTAATATTAGGCGAAGATATGCAAATAAGGTATTAGTAGTAGTTTCTCAGTTTATGGTCATAAGAATCGGAATAGGTTGTTGACCAAAGCTGACGTGTAAAGCAACTTCTACCAAGTTTTGATCTACCACTTCAGCAGAAACAATGGTCAATCTGCTGAAGGAGGTCAATCAGCAGAAACTACTTAAGTGATCAAGAAGCTTCAGCAAACACTGTACCACCCAACTCGCATTAAATCTCATTAAACCTTGAATCCGCCTATAAGATAGTCCCAATGAACATTAACACACATCAAAATATTCCAATTATCTTTACAAACCCTAATTTCCCCAAAAACTCCTCAATCAACAACAATACCCAATGAACATAAAACCAGAAGTGATAAATATCACTTCCTCATCCTCATCATCATCATCCAGTGAAGATTCAAGCCCATTATACCACTATCCCCATCAAGATGAACCTCGACCATCAAAATCCCCTTTTCTTCCTTCTTCTGAAGATGATAGTGTGGTGAATCCTAGTGATTCACCAATGGATTCTGATGACTCCTTAGAGCATCAAGAACCTCTCTTCAACAAGAAGAGGACAACAAACCCTCAACCTTCAACACCTCAGCCTCAACAAAGGCCATGTGCCAAAGGTGTGATGGTGTTAGCTCTTCCTGTGCCATGTTTTGGTGCTTCATCTCATATCGTAACGGGAAGGGGCAAAAGGAAGATGGAGTGATGCTTTTTGGTGAAACCAGCTTATGTAACAACCGAAGACTTCTCATATTTGAAGTCCATCTGCTGTACTCATCTTCATCATCTTCGTTTTCATCAATCCATCCTTCCCATTTTTGTCCTTAGTTTCTTCGTCGTACTGGTCATGCACATCCAACGTTTGGAATAGATGATATGAGCTAGTAGATGATAGGAGCTAGAATAGGTTTAGTAGATCTTGTATAGAAATGATGTTGTATTTTCACTTGAAGTTGATTGTAAGCTGTAAGCTGTAAGCTGTAAACTATTTCTTGAATGAAATGAACAATTTAACTTCAGTACTTCTCTTAAGTGCTTCTCTTCAGTAGAATCAAGAAGCTCAATTCAGTACTTATGTTCAGTAGAAACAAGCTTTTAAGCTTACTTGACCATATTTCAATGTGCCATCCATGGTGAACTTCAATTTATGTATGCATTCTGCAAAACAGACATAGAGAAACACACAAACCAAACACACAAACTAAAGGAACATAAATCCTCCCCTGAGGCATATGCCTCCCCTGAGGCCTATACCTCCCCTTAAACTTTGCAGTTAAGGGTTAAGCATCCCAATATTGACCACAAGGTGTTGAAACCTTGGTCCATCAAATGCCTTAGTCAGTAAATCTGCCACATTATCATCAGTGTGAATCTTAACCACTTTTATCAAATGTTTATCGTATGCATCTCTTATAAAGTGGTGCCTGATTTCAATGTGTTTAGTTCGACTGTGAAAAATTGGATTTTTGACAATGCAAATGGTACTTTGATTATCAATAAAAATTGTTGTGTTCATGAAGTTAAACCCATAATCCAACAATTGATTTTGTATCCAAAGAACCTGTCCACATCAATTTGCAGACAAACATACCGCTTCAAGAGATGAGTTAGCCACTATAGTTTGTTTCTTGCATTGCCAAGAAATCAATTTTCTTCTAAGGAATTGACAACCTCCAGTTGTGGACCTCCTATCCAGATTTGCACCAGCATAGTCACTATCACTATATGCTTCCAACTTAAAAGGAGACTCTTTTGGGTACCAAAGTCCTAGATTAGGTTCGCCTTTTAGGTACTTAAAGATCTTCTTGACTGCATTGAGATGGGAACTAAGTGGAGTGACTTGATGTCTTGAACAAACACTCACAGCAAAAGTAATATCAGGTCTTGAAGCTGTTAAATACATCAAAGAACCAATCATAGATCTGTATAAGTGCACATTCACAGGGAAATCTGGTTTAATGTTGTTCTTTGTCTTTGGAGCTTCATAAGGTGTAGTAGCAGTCCTGACACTCTCCATACCAAACTTCTTCAAAATGTCCCTCAAATATTTGTCCTGACTGATAAAAATACCATCAAGTTTCTGCTGAACTTGGAGACCCAAAAAGAAAGTAAGCTCTCCCGTAGCACTCATCTGAAATTCACCCTTTATAAGCTCTTCAAACTCCCTGCACCAAGCTTCTTTAGTGGAGCCAAATATAATGTCATCCACATAAACTTGTACAAGGATGATGTCTGTGGAATTCTTCTTTAGGAAAAGTGTTTTGTCAATGGCACCTCTGCGATAACCATGCTTCAGCAGAAATGATGAAAGCCTAGCATGGAGAATGTTGCTGACTCTGACGAACCAGTCTCCGAAGGATAGTTGACCATAGTAGGACCCTCTGGCATTGGTGAGAGGGTTTGAAGCAGGAAAGGTACCAGTGCAAAAGCTGTGAAGTCTGATTCAAAGAGGAAACTTATCCTACCTACTCCTCCCTCTCGAACTATCCGGAAAAAGAGTGCCCAAGGCAAGGCTGTGGCATTTCCAGCCATCGAAGGGCCTAGCGGCGATGATATCCATGGTAATGTTTCTTGCCTGTTACAAAAAGTTAGCTACCAGTAATGATGTATTAACAAATTTAAATATGTTGTAGGACTTCCTGATACGAAAGAACTTCCCTCTCCCCTAGCTTGCCACCAGCTCGTGAGTCATGTGATCCCGCACAAGTGGAAGGGGGTGATGGATAACATGTCCATAGAAAGGCTCTGCGACCTTCATGACAAAAGCTATGTCCGCCAGTGCATGCTAGACAACCAACTCAATGCTAGGACAAGGAAATTGCTCCGTGTTGTCACCAAAGCTCGAGAAGAAATGGATGTTATGCTGAGAAGGAGAATTAATGAATGGAAGTATGAAGTGTGAGGATGCATTGGAGGATTTTGACAAGAATCCCTTGGTGCAAGATCTCGAGTCTGAGAATGAAAAGCTCAAAGGTCATAATGAGCGAGGCTGAGTAGCAGGCTAACCAAAGGCTCAATGGTCGTTGGCTATAAGGAGAAGATATATGTTCTTTCATCCAAGTGTGGAGGCCTCGAACAAGAGAGGGCGAAGTTGCTGGACCAAGAGATCAAGCTCCGAGAAAAGGTGGATGGGTTAAACCTTCGTCTGAAAATGCTGAAGAAGGACAGGGTGGACTTGGTAACCAAGGTGATCCCCTATGTTGCTATGGAACTTTACCATAGCGATGATGTGGGGATTGCCATTGGGAATGTGGTGAATGCTGCCATTTTCCATGGCAAGTGTACCACTTTGGAGGAGATAGCCAAGACTGGGGAACCGGTGGTGCTGGAGAAAGTTCCTTACTACAGGGCAACTCATGAAAAAGAGTATGATGATGCAGGTAATCAATTAACTGCTTTAGAGTTCCCTTTCCTTGCAGATGTGACGAAGGACCCATCGGCCTCAATTGAGGACCTGCTGGCCAAGAAGCCAAGGACAGCCCTCCATCTTCCTCCAAGAAGACTCCACCCAAGGTTCCCTCTCCAGGTTCACTGATCCCACATTCCAAAGTTTGATGAAGGCAACCATGTGGTTGTAATTTGATCCCCAGGGTGGTATGTACCGTTTAAAACAATTGTCAAGGTTCCTTCCGGCTTCAGTGCTGATGAAGCAATTAACATATGGTATGTGTGATGTAGGCTACGGCCTAAGACAATATTTTATTTTGTTGGATCGTTAAGGCTACGGCCTGTTTTAGACTAGTTAGACTAGTCAGTAATCCACTTTGAAGCCACTAGGGCTTGAATTTTGCCATGTGTGATTCTTCTCTTTTTTATTTTTACTAGCGTAAAAAATATTTATTACAACCTAAGGCGTATGATAGATGCATAGCCTCATTGTGTGTAGTTACTTCACCAAGAATATTAGAAATCGTATAATTTGACTACTGACAGAGGGTCGCGACCCACTCCGTCTTGATCCTTTGGGCAGCCAAAGGCTTAAAATACCTTAAGGCCATATAGGAAAGTTAATGTGAAGTTGAGATGGATGTTATGCATATGAGCAAGACATGTTGATTAGTCTTTGTACATCCCTTCGACATTGAAACTTATAAAGCGACTTGGTGGGCAAATCTTTGTTGTATTGAATGAAACAAGAGATTTGAGGAAAATGTGTTATTATCATTAAGTGGGTAGGAGGATTACATCATTTTAAGAAATGAATACTAGACGCCTACCATTAATGCTTCTTTTCCCAAGTGAGAAGAATGCAAATACATTGATTGAAAGCAAATAAAATGTGTCCTTAGACATTGTAAGTTTCATACGTAGAACTTACGAAGGGTAGTGCCATTCCAGGTTCTATCAATAGCGTCTCCTTCCAAGGTTTCCAGCTTGTAGGCTCCGTTGCCATATGCTTCCTTAATAACGTAGGGCCCTTCCCATGTAGGTCCTAGTTTACCCTGGTACTCGTCCTTACTTGCGCTGTTGAGTCGGAGGACGTATTCCCCTGGTTTGAAGGTCGAAGGCCGAACCCGACTGTTGTAGTATTTTTCAATTTTTTGCTTATGGATAGCTTCTCTAATTGAGGCTATTTCCCTTCGTTCTTCAAGTAGGTCCAGGTTAAAATGGAGTCTTTTTTCATTGTCTGCTGCTTCGAAGTTCGTGACCCTTTCTGTTTCGACACTCACTTCCGAAGGGATAACAGCTTCCGTACCATATGTCAAGCTAAAAGGTGTTTCTCCATTACTTGACTTCAGTGCGTTCTATGAGCCCAAAGTACTTGAGGTAGTTCGTCTACCCAACCATGGTGACTGTATCCCATCCTTCGTTCTATTCCTTGTATGATGTCTCTGTTGGTAACTTCCACTTGTCCGTTACCTTGAGGATGGTAAACGAAAGTGAAAGATTGTTTGATATTCAGACCTGTGCAAAACACTGGGAATACCCTTCGCTAACCTTCCCATTATCTGAAATGATGATGAGGTACTCGAACCAACGATAATATTCCCATACAAACTTTTCCATGTGCCTTCCTGTGATGGATGCCAAAGGCTTCGCTTCCACCCATTTAGTGAAGTAGTCGATGGCTACAACCAAGAATTTTACTCCTCCAGGAGCAATTGGTAGTGGACCTACGATGTCTATCCCCCACTGGCTGAAGGGCCATGCGGACGTCACGGAAGTCATATCTTGTTTTGGTAGCCTTGGGACTCTTGAGTGGACTTGATAGGCTTCACGCTTCTGAATGATTTCAACAGCGTCCCTGTGCATCAAAGGCCAGTAATATCCGACCCTCATGATTTTGGAAACAACGGAGTGGGGCCTTGTGTGAAGTCCGCAGGATCCTTCATGCACTTCTTGAATGATGTTGGCGGCTTGCCTTGGTCCTACACAACGAAGCCATGGGGACAGAAAAGATCTTCTGTATAGATAATTTCCCATGATTCTGTACAGTGGTGCTTTGATGCGAACCTTTCGGGCTAACTTCTGATCCTCCGAAAGTATACCACTTATTAGATATTCTCTAATCGGAGTCATCCAATTTGAGTCTTCCTCCTGTATTCCGTCAGACACCTCCTTTCGGACGATGGACCTATCTGCCAACACTTCGACCAGAACTTCCTTAGTTAAATGAGCAAATGCCATTGATGCCAGTTTGCTAAGTGCATCCGCCTTCTTGTTTTGATTTCTCCAAACATGCTCTATGTTGTAGGATGCGAACCCTTCGAGCATTTCTTTGGCTTTATCCAGATATTGCTTGATCACAGGTTGTCTTGCCTCGTTGGAGCCTTTTATCTGATTGGCTACGAGTTGTGAATCAATGAAGATAGCCTAGTCTTTTACCTCCATATCTTTGGCCAATCGAAGGCCTGCTAGCAAGGCTTCGTACTCCGCTTCATTGTTCGTAGCGTCGAATTCAAAACGGAGTGCATAAGTGTACTCCTTCCTTGTGGGATCAACAAGCATGAGGCTGCGCCGAACCATCGAGCTGGAGGCTCCGTCAGTATAAAGTTTCCACCCTTCGATTGCCTTATCAGGCTTCTTTGCAACAACCTTTGTGTCATGCTTCGGTTCGAGGGTGTTTGCTAAAAGTCTCCCAATATTTGCCCTTTGACCGAGTTTCTGCCCTTGTATTCAATATCATGCTCTCCTAGCTCGATAACCCATTTATCTATCCTTCCAGATTTCTACGGCTTTGAAAGTATCTGCTTAATTGGTTTGTCAGTAAGTACGGTTATGGGGTGAGCTTGGAAGTACCTTCGAAGGCGTCTCACAGCATGGACCAAGGCCAAAATTAGCTTCTCCAATGCTGGATAATTTAGCTCAGCTCCCTGTAGGACCCTGTTAACGAAGTAGATAGGGATTTTATTCTTCTCTCTTTCTGCCAGTAACACAACGCTGATGCTTTCGAAGGAGGCTGCGATATACTTGAACAACACTTCGCCTTTGATTGGTGCTGTAAGTGTAGGTAGAATAGCCATGAAATCTTTTAGCTTTTGGAAAGCTGCTTCTGCATCCATACTCCATTGGAACGTGTTTTTGTCTGTGCATCCTTTGAGTGTTTTGAAGAACGGCAAAGATCTATCTGCACCCTTTGACAAGAACCAGGGCTAAGCTCGTTCAGACTTTGCACTTCCTTTAGGGACTTAGGAGGCTGCAAACTGATGGCCTTAACCTTCGGCGGTTGGCCTTGATAACCTTGCCGGCACGGATGCCCCAAGAATTTTCCCTCTTCCACACCGAAGGAACATTTCTTCCTCCTCCGATCTGCTCTTGATGACCATATCATCTACGTACGCCTCCAGATTCCTACCTATCTGCTTGTGGAAGGCTTTGTCCACTAAACGTTGGTAGGTGGCACCCACATTTTTCAAACCAAAAGGCATCTTTTTGTAACAATAAACGCCTTTTCCTGTAAAAAAGGTTGTCTTCTCCTCGTCCTCTTCCGCCATTTGTATCTGATGGTAACCCTTATAAGCGTCGAACTTCAGCCGAAACCCCAAGGATTCCACCTTCAATCAATTTCGGCAGAGGGTAGCAGTCCTTCGGGCGGCTTTGTTAATATTCTGTGAAGTCCACGCACATTCGCCATCCTCATCATGCTTTTGACCATTACCGGATTGGCCACCCAAGATTGATACTTCACCTCTCTGAGTATGCCTGCTGCTACAAGTTCGCCCACTTCATGCGCACGCATTTCTTTCAGGAGCCGCTTCGACGCTTTGTTTGATGGGTTCAATATTTTTGAACTCATTGATTGTGTTCAGTGCCGAAGGGTCCGTCGGTAGTTCTGGGGACCCCCGTCATGTCGAGTAGGTCCATGCGAAGACATCCGTTAGCTGGAACCTTTTCCAATCTGCTTTAAAGGTGGTTGGGAGCTGCTTTCCGATTACCACCGTCTGATCAGGATAGAGATCATTTACCACAATGCGTTCTTCAGCGTCCGTACAGCTGAGGATATTCTTCGGAGACTCTTCCGAAACCAGTTTGATCTTCTTTCCTAATTCCGTAGGCCCCTTCACCTTATAGCTGGAGAAAACCGTTCGAATGCCGAATGGTGTTTGGAATTTTATCGCTGCATGTATGGTTGAGACTATGATGCCCATCTTCTGCATTGCCGTTCTCCCTATCAATAGGTTATAGGGAGATTCAGACCTTACGATCATGAAAACTAGAGTTTTTGTTCTTTTTAGCCTTCCTTCTCCAATCGTTACCTCTAGAGGGACTTCTCCCAAGGGCCATGAGTGTTCCCCCGAGAATCCTACTAAGGTTACCTTCGAATCTACTCTCTTCGACCTTATCGAAGGCTTGAGCTTTAGAAAACAGCGTTCGTAGATTACTTCACAGGAGCTACCGCAATCGAGGTAGGTCCTGTTTACTTCTCTGTTGGAGATCAAGACCTTGATGACCACGGAGTCATTTGAAAGAACTTTCCCTGTAATTGAAGGAAAAGTGACATCTCCTACTCCGCACAAGGCTTCCTCCACTTCTTTCCTCTTTGAACCAGAGTCCTCCTTGTACACCATGAGGATGGGCGCTTCGGCAGGTGTGGCATATTTCCCCAACTGTGTGTCAAAGATTTTGTCTTTACCTTTCTTTATACCCTTCACCAAATGTCCCAATTGGCTGGACTTCACGGCCTCTTCTATCTATTTCTTGAGCTCTCTGCAGTTGTTGGTGTCATGTCCGTAATCGTCATGGAAGTAGCAGAATTTGGAAGTATCTCTGGGCCTTCCTCTGTTTGCCAAGCGAGGAGGAGGATCGGGTCTTCGATCCTTTCCGTAGCAAGTATCTCCCTTGGAGACTTGGACAGATTAGCCAAGAGTCCATGGTTGATGTTTTTGTGGTACGGTGTAAACATGTCCCTGTTTTTGTGTTTGTTCCTTGACCCTTCCCACGAAGGATGCTTCGGACTTTGCAACTTTTATTTTCAATGGTAGATACTTTTTCGATCCGTGTGTCCTTCTCCACTAAACCCTTATAGGTTGCAGGAAGATCAGTGGAGAGGAACTCAACCAAACTTCTGTTTCGTAGGGCATGCACGAAAACCTGAGATGTTGGTCCTGCAAACCCATTATTTGTAACGTGTCATCGGTGTATCTGGTAATGAAAGCCCTGGTGCTCTCGTTTTCCTTCTGCTTGATGTTGTGAACTGTCAGGTGTGTTCTTGTAAACTTTTTCTGTTGGCTGAAATGTGATCTGAACTTGGCCTTGATCCAAATTCACAATGCTACCCGTTTTTTGCCCGTTCCACCATGAGCAGAGTCTCTCGTAGGGTGTATGTAAACATGTGACAAGCAACGTGCATAACCCACTTCTGCATTCTAATAGCCCCTTCGAACAAGTGTAAAAAGTTATCCGGATCCCCTTTCCCATCGTAGGTGCCAATGTGCGGGCATTTTCAACCCATCGGCAAAGGGTAGTCTTCTTTCCATCTTACGAAGGGTGTTGTGGAGCCCATGGGCTCCGAATAAAGGCAGTTATAAGGTGGCATGTAGGTAGGGGCATTGTATGTTATGATTTGGAGGTATTCCAACAGGTTTTGGTTAACATATTGAGGGTAAGCGTAGGTATATAGGTGGGTGACTTCCCATGCAGTACGGGATATACCATAGGTTGCCCGTAGGGCATACTTCCATATGGTTGAGTAAAACCGCTAGCTAGCCCATTAGGTGGATAAACCCCTTGAGGGTAAGATTGAGCTCTGAGAGAGTACATACCATGAGGAGGAAGATTTCCCCCCCCATTCATTTGAGATGGATTGCCTTCTACGCCGGATGCGTGAGAAGGCTGCAACGGAACCCCCGCCTCAGTTCTTCCCAGATGAGCCACCAAAAGTGGTGGTAAATTAACCTCCGTAGCATCCCTTCGGTGGCTCCTTCCATTGGAGCCTTCTATCGTGCCTTCCCGTCTAGTCGGAGCCCTTTCCGGGACATCTTCAAAACCAACCGTCCTTCCACTAGGCCTTCGAATGCTCAGAGACCCTATCCTCAGCACTGAGTGTGTAGCCCCAGGAGCCAAGGGCCTAGCCTCCATCTCCAACTCTTCGTCATAATCATCGCTCGAGTATTCTAACTCCCTACGCATCTCCACATTCCGAGCTTGCTTCCTTCGAGCCCTTAGCAAAGATTCTAATGCTTCGATGTTGGCTTCGACAAATGCTGGACTGATTACCGGTTCAGGGTTAGCCGAGGTTGAAGCATGGTTGTTGGGAGTTATTTCAGGGTGAGATTGTGTGGTAAAAGTGGATGCGGTTATGTTGGGAAGGTTGTTAGGATCATTGACCGGGATTGGTGTCAAGGTCAAAACCCGGGGGGTGTATCTTCTTCCTTGATTCATGCCGTAAAACTAGTGAGAGTGATTGACAGGGTGTAAGTTTGGAATAACGAGACCAATAGTAGCGGGTCCCACGGATGGCGCCACTGATTGTACAATAAATCGTACAACCAGGCCTTCGATGGTGATCAAAGGGTATGAGGGGTGATATGCTTGCGCCAAACTTGTAGCCAATCTGCAATAAGAAATAATAGACACTTCGTTAAGTGATTGCGGGGATGAGCCCCGAACCACCCCGCGATGAGAGTAAGTATGTGATATGAGTTGTAAATGATATGATGTATGTGAAATACTATGTTGAGTGAGTATACCATTGAAATGACTCATCCAACCTATTTATAGGTGAAGAAAATAGCTTGGAGAGTGTTAGCACACGTTTAGGAGATCATGGGGGCATCCCCTGATTTGTGGTAACCACTAGGGCTTCATCCCCACTATCTCGGACTTGGCGGGGAAGCTAAGGACATAGTGGGAACGTGGGGGAAGACCAAGTCAAGGTTCTTATTTGTCTTGGCATCTTCAAGGGAAGACACCGAAAGGCATAGGCCTTCGGCTGGCGGATTCCCAACTGGTAACCAGTTCAATAATGAAAGGTTTTACGCCACCAATGACTTATGAAGAAAGACTTGGGTCTTCGTAATGCATTTCGACTGAGGCCGAAGGGTCCTTCGACCATCGAGGGTAATGGCCATCACACCCCATGAGAGGTGCTAGTATGTAATTTCTGTGCTTGTTATGACTTTTGCGGGGCTTATATGTGTTGTGGGTTGTTTTAAACCAATGCTTCATGACCCCTAACTTATAAATTAATTGGCTAAAAGCACATTTGCTTGAGGACAAGCAAATACCAAGTGTAAGGATATTTGATAAGGTTTTAAAATGTACCTTTTGAAGGGTCTTTTAAGCCCTTATTTGATCACTTTTGTATCCGTTATTACTTAATATCGTTCCTTTTCACTTTTTAGGTCTCTTAAAGGCAAATTGCTGGAGTGGCACTTATTTGGATGAAAAGGCGCGGATATACGAAGAAAATGGCCAAAGTCAAGAATCAAGACACTCAAGCTGCTGAAATACAAGGGGACGGTGTCAGGCTTTATCTGTGACGCCGTCGGAGCACATGTTGTGACGATACAGAGAGAAAATTGCTTATTTTCAAGTGACGGTGTTAGGTTTTAAAAGAGTAGGTCGTCGCAACTCGCACGCCTAGATTTGATCCGATGGCGCCAGAGACGAAGGGGACGACGTCACAAGCATAAAGACGCCGTCAGCAAGAATAACGTGGCCAAGACGAAACCCTAATGACGGAGACCCGACGGCGTCACAAATCATAAGGTGACGCCGTCACGATTGTAATCTTATATATAGAATCCGAATTTTTTAGTTTTAAGTGTGTAGTCTTTTCGAGTAAAAACCTAAACCGAACCAAGGCTGTCTTGTACAGTATTTTAGGGTTCCAAACCCTATCTTACATCAAGATAAGTGTTTTACGTCATTAATTCAATTATGTCTTCAAATACTTGTGTGTATGCTTGCATGTTCTCCATGTCCGGCTAATTTACTTGTGTGTTTTCTTAGGGAATATGAAACTTAATTATTGAATATTCATTGGTTGTCTCTTATCTTAATTGTTAATGATCTAGTAATGTGATAGGTCATTCGTTGTGTAGTTAATGCTTGATTAATCTTTGTGAACCTTAGACTATAACACCTAGAGTAGTTGTAGGCTAAACCATCCAAAGAGTACCTTAGAGTTAGAGTTTATAATTCCTAGGGATTTTGTAGACAAGACCCTTTGGTAGTTTCAAAGAGTTAGGGACAAACGCATACCCTACGACTTTAGACACACAACGCGATTAAGAATAAGGACGTGACAATTCAACCATCAATAGGAGATAATTAAGGAGTAGTAAAACCTAAGTGAACACATATTTAAATCATCATACGAGCACACATTAATTAGACATAGCCTATCCTCACCACTAGCTTAGATAATTAGATAAGTAGAGTAATCGGTAAAAATACCAACCCCCAAATCCAAACCCCGAGATTTGTACCTTTCCCATTTCCAAAAAAATATAAAAAGATAAAAAAAATAATCTACCTCAACCCCAACCTTAGCGTAGTAACTTCTCACTAGCATTCCTATTCCCCTATAGAACGATATCAATTCCCGTGGCTTACCCTAATACTACACTACAACAATTAGGTTCACTGCCTAGGGTGTTGAAAAACTTGCTCGACGAAAAGAAAGTTCCTTTGACCCCGAACGACGCGTGTAGCGTTATCAGGATGCCAATATCTTGGAAGAAGATTAGTCTCATGGCAATGTAAGAAGCAAACTATTGCAGCAACATCCTCTACTGAAGTAGAATATGTGCGCCGCAAGTTGTTGTGACAAGTTTTGTGGATTCAAAATCAACTCTTGGACTATGGGTTCAACTTCAAGAATACTCCTATCAACATTGATAATGAGAGTACAATTTTTATTGTGAAGAATCCAGTTTATCACTCCAAGACCAAGAAAATACTGATTAGGCATCACTTCATCAGAGATTGTTATGAGCACGGGCTCATTAATGTTGTTAAGGTACACACAGATGATAATGTAGCTGATTTACTCACCAAAGGATTTGATGTTTCTAGATTCAATCATTTGGTGGTAAGCATTGGAATGATTAATTACTAAGCTACATTTGAGGGGAGGACTGAATGGTTATTTAGACAGTCCTATGCATTGCTAGAGGGGAGGCAATCTCATGTTTATTTAAAAGTGTTTGCTATTGTAAAAAGGAGAATGGGAAAGTACTGATTTTTGGTTATATGAAAGTACTGCTTTGAAAGTACTGCTTTGGAAAGTACTGCACACGTGGAAAAAATTGTTTGTCTTATCAAAGTACTGTTCCAACGGTAATATTGAGGGGTAAACTTCACTAACGGTAACTTTGTTATTAAGGGATGTGATTTTTTTTAAATCTCACCTATAAATAACTACTCTCCGAATTTCCCTCTCATCTTTATACCTTATAATATTTTCCATATTTCTCTCTCATTCACCTATATTTTTCACTCAACCGCTTTCTTAGTACACAAATCATCAATGGCAAATCGTAATACAGTTACAAAACACAACATGGTTGCGAATTTTGGTAAAACTGAAGCTAATGTCATCTTCCATGACATCATTGATTTTCTCACTGGATCTCCGATTAGTTATGCACTTTTAGTGGAACCCGATATAATTGAGCCATGGATTCAATAGTTTTGGGCAACTGCTAGGGTTCATATGGAGAATGATGTTTCGTATATTCAAGCTAAAGTTGCTGGGAGGATAGTGAAGGTTTCTGAAGCTTCAATTCGGGAGGATCTATTGTTTAATGATGAAGAAGGGGCTATTCGTTTTGATAAGCAAATGATTTGGGATACATTCAGGGACTTTGGGTATGAAGGGTCCTTAGCTGAACTAACTTTCAAGAAACCATTATTTAGTCCACACTGGAAGTTTTTGGTTCATGTATTGCTTCATTGTATTAGTGCTAAAAGTACATCATGGGAGCAATTTGGTTCTAACATAGCATCTGCTATAGTGGGATTGGCTACAAATAGAATTTTCAATTTTTCAAGGCTAATTCTAGATGGAATGTTATCTCATATCTCTAATGGATCACGCTGGTTGATGTATCCAAGATTTATTCAAGTGTTCTTGAATAAACAACTTCAAGATGTACCAAAGCCTCCAAGTCTACTACCTGTTGTGGTACAACAAGCCAAGATTTTTACTTTTATGGCTAGGAAAAGTGATCTATTCACTGGAAGGAACACTCCATTGACTACTTCAATGATGGAGGTTGTTCAGGCTATAAGAGATGAGGCTAGAGAGAGTGATGATAGAGAAGGTACTGCTTCAACACAAGGTACTGCTTCTCAAGGTATTGCGTCTCAGGAAGCTGCATCACAAAGTACTGCTTCACAAAGTACTGATATTAATGAAGGTACTGCAGTTACTCCTACTTCATCCCACCATACTACTCCACCAACTGCATCACCCGGACAAGATATTCCTATAACCTCTTCATCCTCTGGAGATACTGCATCTGAAATACCTCCTGAAGGATTGGTATTGGATAACTATGTTCTTACAAGGGATTTAGTAAGATTGAAGAAGACAATTGAGGCTCAAGCTGCACAAATTGCTCAGTTGACGATCAAGTTCAGAAAGTTTAAGAAGTTTGTTTGGCCCTTGGTTAAACATCACAGGATATGGGTCAAAGCTGAAAAAAATAAGAGAAGGCATTTAAAGAAGACTTCTTTAGGAACCAAGGTTCCTTAGCATTCTTCATTCCAATTAGGGAGGAAATTGGAAGATAAGAATTTGAATGAAGAAGCTAAACCTCAAGGTACTGATGATCAACCTCAAGGCACTGTAGTGCAAGTCAATATTGAAAGTACTGAGGAAAAAAGCACTAGAGTTCAAAGTACTTTGATCAATGATCAAGGTGCTGCTGATCAAAGTACTGGTCTTCAAGGAACTTATAGGCAAGAGTTAATTACACCAAGGGTGTTAGATTTTGAAGAAGAAGCTGGTCCTTCAACTGTTATGTATGAAGAGAAGCCGGTCCTTCAACAAATCGTACAGAAAAGGAAGCTGATACACCCAAACCAATACACACTGCAAGTGATGATGAAACTATTGCTGAGATATTGCATGAATTGTCAAAAACAAAGGGTGTTAGCATTCCAGGAGTTGCTAAAGAACAACCTCAAGTTTCCTAATCTCAACATGTGTTAGATCCTAAAGATAAAGGGAAAGGTAAAATGATTGAAACAAAGAAGAAAAAGAAACTCACTTTAGCATATATAAGAGCAATTGAAGTTGCTAGGAATGAGGAAGCAGCTAGAAAAGTACAAGCTGAATTGAATGCTGAAGTTGCTAATGAAGAATCTAGGAATGAGGAAGCAGCTAAGAAATTGCAAGAATAATTAAATGCTGAAGCTGCTGTAACATTACAGACACCTATTCCTGTTTCTGCTCTACCAAGAAGACTAAATCATGCTAAGGAAAGAAATGCAATGATGGCTTATTTAAAAGGTCAAGGGTATATTGGATTGCAGAAGTTGAATTATGTTGAGATGAAGGAGTTATATGAAGCTGTTAGAGGAGCTTATCATAAAGATGTTGAAAGCATTGTCTCATTCAAGGATGATAAGCATACGGAGGATCTCAAGAAAAGAAGTTTGAAGAGAAAAAGAACAACTGAAGTTGAAGAAACAGCCATCAAAGAAGATTGAGTTACGATCTGATACTGATGATGAATTAAGGAATTACTTAAGAGTTGTAGAATTTGAGTATTCTAAAGATGATGCAGATAAGAAGACACCAATAACTACTTTTGAAGTTGTAGAATCTAAGGATGGAAATTATCTGATGTTTCACAGAGAAGATGAAAGCTTCAGAGTGTTCAGTATGCTATGGGATCTATTGCACATAATTGATAGAGAGGATTTATTTTATTTATATCATTTGGTGCAAGAATATTTTGAACATATTCCATTAGAAGGTGTTGGTTTAATATTGCTTGGAGATCTCACAACTATTTGGGAAACTGAAGAATCAAGCACTGATGAGATTTGGAAAAATCAAGAAGATTGGGAAATTATCAGCTGGAGATTCTTTGAAGAATCTGGAGTACATGTTCTAGAGTTAGAAGATGGAACTATGATTCACATGTTAGAATATAGAAGATATCCGCTTACATCAGATCTTATGAGGAGAATGCTAGAGCATGGTATGGAAGTTGAAGAAGATAATGAAACTGCTCTTATGGTCATCAAATTGTTTATCAGATGGACAACTATGGCTGATGATGATGAATAACTGGTATGAATCTTTATTGAATAAATTACTTTTGAAATATCAGTACTTTATTCAATGTACTGCTGATCAAACAGTACTTTCATCAAAGTACTGCTTGCAGCATTAAACCAGTTAATGATTTTGAAAGAAAACTTTTGTTAAGTGATAAATATTTTGAAACAAAGGTTAAAAGAAATAAATGGTATTTGAGATGGTAACAACAATAGGTTATCAATCCACCATGGTTACAAAAGGATTGGCTAATCCATGAGCAAACGGCTCTAGTAAAGATATCTCAAATCCGTTTTTTAGTTGACAACTTGCTAATAAGTTGTATGGTAATCAACTCACCATATCAGTAAATGTGAAGAGTTGGCTAGCCCACAAGAAAATGGCTTGTGGTAAAGGCAGTGGAAAATCCATTATATGGTAATTAGTTCACCATGGTTGCAATGACTAACTAGTCCAAAAGGGTACAACTTATGGTAAAGACAAATCAAATTTGTTGATAGCTGATGATTTGCTAAAAATCATATGGTTATCAATGTACCATGGTCTTACACACCAAAACATTTGGCTACTCCAAAGTTAATGGCTTTGGTAAAGAGATCAAAGTCCATTAAATTTCAATGATTCACCTCTCACAGGATTTTACACACCTGGAAGTGATGAGAATAGACTGAAACTTAAAAGAATTAATGAACACAATTATCATATGTTGCTGAGTTGCTGAAAAGATGGAGATTGTTGAATGATGCTGTAAAAGAATTATTTCTAAGGAATACTTTGATAATGCTGATATAAGCACAGAGAATACAAAGATACAATCTAAAGACTAAGACACAATCTTTCCTTGAAGATGGAGAAGTTAAAGATAAATTTACAAAGGAACTTGAAGTCAATCAAGTAGAATTCAAGTTAGGGGAGGACTGTTGGGATATGAAAGTGCTGAACAAGTCAAAGTACTGCTAAAGGAAAAGTCAAAGTACTGCTGTTAAAGTCAAAGTACTGCAAAGCCAAAGAACTGCTATATTCGTTTATTGAAAGCTTTGTTATTCTAGAACATTCTTTGTTTAGATTACTTGTCGTACAAGGTTAAAAATTGTAAACCGACTAGGGTTATCCTTATGCCTATAAAAGGACCCCTAGATTGCTATTAGAGTTTACGAGTTTACGACTTACGAGTTTATGAGTTTACGAATGTACGTGCATTATTAGAGTTTTAGAGAGTTCGATATTAGTGTTTTAGAGTTGATTAAGAATGTGTATAACAAGCAGATTCAGAGTTATTAATAAAATCGTTGAAAGTTAAAGTTATATTCTTCTTAGCTTTGTTAAGTAAATTCCGCATACTTAATAGAGTTTGCTCAGTGTTTCATTGTTAATAACTTAGGATTTATCCGACGTTATTAAACCCTTAACAAGCTATATAGTTAGTTTGGTTAGAGTACATCGATCCAACATTTTCAAACTTAAATCTTGCCACGTCTTTCCCCCAAAATTTTCCAAATAATTTAAATCAATCGGGATCCAAAATCTCAATTGGTTTGAAATTTTTGATTGGGGGAGAGATCGTGATTTAAATCTCAAATCGGTTTTAAAGGGTGATTGTTTCAAAAGCACTCCTTCCTTCATATGCCAAACGATTTTGAAATACATAATGCACATGATTGTGGAGGAGCATTTAACCAAAAAACCAAAAGAGTATTTAAACAAAGGCACATATTCTCCCATGTTTTCTAAACCTTATTAAATCACTTGGGATCCAAAATCTAAAAGGGTTTGATATTTTTGATAGGGGGAGAATTTGTAATTTAATAATTAAATTTGATAAAGGATGATTGATTTGATTCAAATGTGCTAGTTCTCTCTAATATGTGCTAAACTCTTTCGGTTATCGATGCACATATTGAGGGGGAGCAAATGGTTTCTTAAATAGATTTTGTAATCGTGGATATACTTCAAAATAACTCTTGCCTCTATGTGATAAAATGATTTCAAATATCCTATGCACATATTGAGGGGGAGAATTTACCAAAGAAATTATTTCTTAAGAGGTCTTGCCTCCATGTGCTAAACAATTTCAAAATCATACGCACATGTTGAGGGGGAGTATTTCTAAAAGATCAAAACAATTAAGGTACAAAATGTTTTGATGTTATATCACAAGTACCTTGATTGATTTTCCAAATGATTTTTCAATTGGTTTCGAGAAGGAAAGAACAGTACCAAAAGACCGACCAATTTACTTTATGCATGGTGTTATAAGGATGGTTAGGTTAGGTATTCGTTCCCACGATCCCGCCGATCTACCCAGGGACAATCCACTAGATAGTGTAGAGTCCTTAGGTATGATGAAAAAGGAGAAAAGTGAGATATGGGAAGAGTGGATGAGACAGAGCTAGAACTGGAATAAACCCAACAAGGTTCTAGTAATGAAGTCTCAGTAAGCATTGAAGGGGTTGAAGAATGAAAAAGAACTGAATGTGAAAAAGGGTGAAAAGAAATATCCCTCCATCAATTCAACCTTAGGGAAGAAACCGGGTTCAATACATATGCTACTAGTGGTTACTAAGGTAACACTGGTATTGAAGACAAGACGTCATGGACCCAGTGACGCACTACACTACAACTTCCCAAGCTACTCAAGTTCCTCTTAAAAGGACTTGTTTCATTCTCACGGGGAACCTACATAATCTATCGACTTTCTCTTAGAGATTGTTGATATTGAGGAAGGAGACCCTCTCCCTAGTCTCCGCCATAGGAACCAAAATGCACAATTGAGTCTAGAGCCAAGAGATCATCCACAACATCTCATTAGGACACTAAATTAATGAAGACTTGTTGTTTCACACAATGTGGAAAGTAAGAATATATTAAGAGTCCTACGCATTATCCTTGTGGTATTGCCAGAACATCCGAGTGATATGTAAAAATATTCACGATGAAGATGGAAATCCTTCTAGAGCCAACATCAAACGAGCACTTGGTGGGTGACATGTGAGAACTTTTCAAAATATCAAGCTTGTGACAACTGGATAGAAACAACGGGGAGATTCATTTTTGAATCAACCTTGGTCCAGGAATGGAATTGATGAATACTTTTGGAAAAACCATTCGATGTGCAAACCTTCTTTTCTCTAGCACGTCGAATGTGTATTCATGTTTTCAAACACAAAAAGTATCTCTGATTGAAAAATACTTTTAGAAAAACCGTTCGATGTGTGAATCTCTTCTTTTCACTTGTACATCGAATGTGTACTCATTCTCTAATACAAAAAGTATTTTGATTGAAAATTGATCTTTTTCATGAAACCTTCGTCGTATTGCAAAACTCTTTCTTCAAGCAATACACGATTGTTTTTCAAATCAATTGTTCATCAATCAGTGAATCTCAAGTCACTGGTTCACTCACTCCGTGTTGTCTTCTTTGAGACGTTCCGGTTTGAGAACGACTAGAGCAGATGCGAAACCCTGTCAAGGAGATTCTTCAGAATTCTACCTGATCACAGGCAGTACTTGTACTGATCAAGGGGGACCGTGGGCCATGTACCTCAATTAGACGAAAGTGATCAAAGACACTTTCATGTGTTTTATTGCTAACATTTGGACGGTTGCAGCTGATCAGAATTGAGGAGTCAATCCAAAGCCGCATGCTCACAGCATCCACACTTAATTGTAGAAATCATGACTTGTGTATATCTACAGAATCTGGCTCAGATATTTTTATACTATGTTCATGCTGCTACAAATATCTTGAACCAAGAAAAGCTTCCGCTACTATGATGAAAAGATGTCATGATCCAGAAAGTGTGAGCATGTCGGTCCAAAAGTCACAACATCACATGATGGCAACACAACAAAGGGTGATCCAGAGATTTATGTGGTGATGATCTCGAAGAAATCTCGAAGATCATCAAAGATGTGGATCAGTTAAAGGCCTCCACTTAAAGTACAAAGTAATCGGACTATGAAGAGTCACTGCTAAAGCACAAAGATGCAGAAGTTGAAGAATTCAAGTCTACGAGCTCAAGACTGAAGATTAAATAGAATGCTAGGATTCAAAATGTAAAACATGGGGTGACGTCCCTTAGGGGGAGATTGTTAGGAATTGGAAATTCCATTGTGAAGATTCGGTCACCCTAAATGTTATCTAGCATAAGTTAGCTCGTAGACTTGTAGTTATTTACGTTATTATGTAGTTAATTAGTTAGTCAGTAGCGTAGAATAGTTTAGAATAACAGCGTGGAGGAAGGACGGGTCTTTACCCACTGTATACCTGATCCACAAGCCGCCAGGAGGTCGTGTAGTCTTGTAACTATAAATACCCCTTCCATCCTTGGAAGGTGTGCTTCGAATCTAACCTTTCATTTTTATTGAACCAACTCTCTACCAAGAACACCATCTCTCTACTTTCTCTCTCTAAAATGTCTAACATGTATTTCCATCATACAAGACCACTCGAATCATCATAACACAATAATATTACGATCCTACAGAAACTCTCCCGAGGCTCTGATACCACTTGTTGAACCTCAGACCTTGATAGATCTTTGAGCTCTCTTGGATCGTTAGTAATGCTTATGTAATCACAAACACACTAAAAGACAGTCTCTATCACTTGTATTCTATAGCGGAAATCAAACACAAGTAATAACACAAATAACTAAGAACTTCTTTGATCCTCTATGGATCTTTTAATAATACTAAAACTTGTTTTTCAACTCGTACATAATTCATACTATTGTGTTCCTTTTATAGATAAGGAACCCTAAACCGTTTCCCAAGAAACGTATAAACATAAAACTAAATAAGATATACACTATCATTTCCTAATAAAGCTCATGCATATCCTAACTAACTACAGAATACACGGAATATCTATCTCCGCAGAAACCAACTATACGATTTCATTACTTTAGCATAATTACTTCTTCAGCAGAATCCTTGCACTTCAGCAGAATTCATCGGCAGTAACTTCAGCAGAATTCTTGTTTCCTAGAATTCCCAACAGCGTAACCAAGCTTTATTGAAGACTACGGCGTAACCACTCATAAGGTTATGCCGTAACTAGCAGATCTAGTGCATATTACAAAGAAATTGAAGGTTACAGCGTAACCCTTATATTAGTTACGCCGTAACCCAGATCTTGCCTATAAATACCCCATGAATTCCAGCATTTCTAATCATCCCATTCCACACACAACTATCAGAGAACGTGGGAAAAAGCTAAAGGAAGGTACATAGGAGCATACGGAGCTGTCTCCAAGGGAGAAATCACTCCCCTACGATAAGCATTAGCGTTTTATATTTTATTTACTTTCAATTCATGTATTTCTTACCTTTGAATATTGACTTGGTTTTTATGATTAATATGAGCGGCTAAGCACCTCTTGGTGGTGGCCTAGTTATGATTACTTAATTTTTTTGTTTGCGTTTACTTTACTTCCGTACAATTATTTCTAAGTGTATGCATGCATAGTTTATTGGTAGCCACCCTTGGTTTGGTAGTTTTGAATGGCGGTAGAGGCCAATTGCCTAGGAGATATTACCAACTGACCCTAGGTGAGCGAACTAAGATGGGAAGGGTAAGATATGACCAACTGACGACCCTTTCTACTTGTGTGATTTTACCAACTGATCACCTACCGTTTGGATGAACTTAAGAATTAGGGGGTGAGTGTCTAAGTTCCGAACGGCCGGGCACTCACTATTATAAGTCTAGCATGTAGCGGTACTTAATGACTCGGCTTAGGGGACCAGGAACAACAGGACTTATGAGGGGACACCTGACATCTCCTGTGGTGGCATCTTTGCTGATAGGTTAGGGCGAATTGACCAAATGTTGTCCTCTCGACTTTGACCCCACCAAAAGTAATTGGAAGTAAGTAGACGTAGACATAACTAGCTAGGAGGATTAACTAGGTTAGCACCACTTTCCTCTTTTGATTTCCCTCTATCTTTTATTTGCCTTTATTTGCTTTATTCTGCTTTAGTAATTTAATTAGTAATTCCTTATCAAAACCATTATTAATTGTGACACTTAGACTTAGTATTAATCCAACACACAACGCTCTTGGGACGACCTCGGTTTTACCGATTACTACACTACATACGACCGGGTACACTGCCCGTTAGTGCATTAGGGTAGACCATAGGTATAACGAGTAACTACAAATATTAAAACCTGGTCAGTAAAACCTGCATCATATAGCAAGTACATAATTTTAGGGATTAGAATGGCATATATTAAATATGATTTTTATTATAGCCTCCTGTATTATATTCTTACATATCTTCCTATACACATTATAATATAATATGTTTTTTCTTCACTCATTATCTCTCTGTATTTAAACTGTCTATTCTGACACTTGTCAGGATACTGTGGGTAGGAATATGAGTAGGAACCAGTAGTAAGAGGATATATCATTTCTCATTAAATGTTGATTGAGACACCTCAATACATGCATTAGATTCTCGTATAATATTAATATTTTCATTAATTGTTAGTATTTTCGAGTGTGCACATGAAAAGTTGAAGTGTAGAAATCTTCTCCCATAATCTTTTCAGTGGTTTTATTGATATTTTATAATTACTTGTAATATTAATTAGATATTATGTGTTTGCTGTTTGTTGGAGCATAAAATGTGGCTTATGCATGCTAATACCCGTGTCAGTGATGAGCTAGGAAAGCATACTATATAGCAGACCAACTATCTAAAAGGCCTTTCAAGAACATCAATCAGATAAATCAAACATTCTTACCAAACACCCATGAAGCAAACACACAAATAAGTCAAACCCATAAGAAACATGAATCAACACAAATTTAAAGCCATCTACACACGTTGAGTTGTTATACGAAGACATAACGCACACCATTTAATCACTCATATATAAACCATAACATACTCTATATTACACCAGTACTCTTGCAACTAAACCGTTTACTATTAACAACCCCATTGGCAATAAAACTTTTTATGTAATACATACCCGACTAACTGATCAAATGACTCGAAAAAGCAAAAGTTCCAATCAGCATCATATATTTTGTCAAAACAACAGACAAAATACGGAGTAATACTTTTTGATTCCTTGTAAACATTAAATAGACTAAAAATGATAGGGAATATTTTCCACCATTTATGAAGGGTAAATTAATCCAATCATTTTTTATTAATAGGTATTAAGATTTTTAAATGATCGATAAATATGTAGTGATAACATCAAATAGTCTTGACTTTTTAGTGTCAATTTCCCCCGATTATGCTCAAATTTATGTCATTTATATGGATTTACGCTTGTATACATTTATATTTCACTTTCAGGTAAATTATGAGCATTAAAGCATAGAGACACGAATTTGGAGATTTTCCTAATGGTTTATGATAGTATGCTACTCATGAAGAAGCTATGGCGTAACTTATTCTCTCACATTACGCCGTAGCTAGTGTTTTATCTCGGATTGCCTACTCAACATCAATTACGGCGTAACTCCCAACTGAGGTTATGCCGTAATCATCTAGGTTATGAAATATTTTGCGCCTCCATCAACTACGCCATAATTCCTCAACAAGCATTACACGGTAGTCCACTTAATGATAGTTCCGTTTTGAACTTAGTTAAGTTATGGCGTAACCTATATCCATTATACGGTGGAGCTGATAACTACGTCGTAACCTTTCCCTAGTGTTACACCATAGTTTATCTAACAAGAGTTACATTTGGAGGATAAATAAGTTACGGCGTAACTCTCAACTCAAGTTATGCCGTAACTATGATCGTGCCTATAAATACAAGCCCTAAATTCTGCATTTCACATCATTCACTCACAACTCAAAGGCAGAGAATGTGAAGAGGGTTCCAAAGGCAAATAATACGGATCATACAGAGCCATCTCTAAGGGAGGAATCACTCCATATCAATAAGCATTAGCGATCATTTCTATCTTTTAATTTAATTCATGTCTTTCATTATGTTAAACATTGAATTTATTGTTTCTTTTAATATGATAGGCTAAGCACCCTTGGTGCTAGCCTATTTATGATTCCTTGAATGTATTGTTTGTGTTTTCATGCTTCCATATAATTGTTTCTAGTGTATGCATGCATAGTTCGATGTTAGTCACCCTAGCTTCGCTAGTTTTGAAATGCGGTCGTATCTAGTTGCTTAGGAGAATTAACCAACTGACCCTAATTAGGTAGGTAGAGTTTGGAAGGGTGAGAATTGACCAACTGACGAACCTTCCACTCTTGTGTGAACTGACCAAATGATCACCGGTCGTCCGAATGAACTTAAGAAGTTAGGGGTGAGTGTCTAAGATGCTAGCGCCCGGGCACTCATAATTTCGAATATTGCATGTAGGGTACTTAATGACTTGGCTTAGGTGACTTAAGACCCTCGACTCCCCAAGGGGTAAGCCTTTGACGTCAGGTAGGAGCCTTTGTTGATAGGTTAGGATGAATTGACCAAATGTTGTCCTAGCGACTTAAACCCCCACTTGAGTCAATTGGAAGTAATTAAAACATAGACATTACATGATAGGATAAGTAATTAGCTTAGCACACTTTCTCTCTATTGATCAAAACCTCTATTGTATTTTGCGCATTTATTTCTTGTTCTTAGTTTAATTAAACATTTCTACTTCAAACTAGTTAAAACAAGTGACACTTAGACTTAAGTTAGAATACGCTCACATAGCTCTAGGGACGACCTCGGTTTTACCAAATACTACACTACACACGACCAGGTACACTGACCGTGAGTGCATAAGGTATACCATAGGTAAATGAGACAATTATAAATATTAAAACCTGGTTAGAAATCCTGCATCAAGTTTTTGGCGCCGCTACCGGGGAGCTATATTAGGATTTTTGTTAAGTCTTTTATTTTTGTTTTTGTTTATTTTAATTTTTGTTTTCTCACGATCTTCTTTAGGTTTTAGGTACCATGGCAGTTGTGGACATTGATAACCTCACTCTCAAGGCTATCTTTTCTGAAGAAGAGGTAAATACACCAACCGATTATTTCCATTCTTCTATTAAATTGGAATACAGGGTCGGATCCGGCGACAGTCACCAGTTACGCCGTAACTCTTGTGATGAGTTACGGTATAACCATGAACTAGAAATCGAGCCATGATTGGAAAAACTACCGATCAAGGAGGTTTCACGGATAGCTTCATTTTCCATGTTCTGTCAGCAATCATGATCTTTCAGCATTAGCCGATCTCAGGTCCAGTGTAAACGTAATGGCGCTCTTAATATTTCTAAAACTTAGATTAACAATCTTTGGAAAACAAGCATGGTAATTGAGATGGCAAACATGACTAAGGCAACTCCCCTTGGGATTACGGGTGGTGTATTGGTTAAAGTCGATAGGTTTATCTTTACATCCAAATTCGTGGTTATTGACATGGCAAACACCCTAAGAGAAAATTTAATTCTTGGGAGACCTTTCCTTACTTCCTCGCACGCCCGGATCAAGGTTTGTGAAAGGGAACTTTCTTTAGGATACAGTCACGATAGAGTGACATTTAGGATGGATAAAACTTTGGGTCAGGACTTGATGAAGTGAAAAGCTCAAGCATGGCAGATGAAGTTACTGAAAATGAGCTAGGAAATTATTCTGATAATGATAAAAAAAATTTCCCCCCTTCATATTTTGGTCATTTGCAGATAAAAGGGGTATTATTGTAGTTACGGGAAAGCTTCATTGTTGTTCTCCTATCACTTCTGTGATAGAGAGTTCTAAGTTAAATTTGCCAAAGTGTTCCCCGTTTCTCAAATGCTGATGGCCAATGAGATGTCAATTCATAACCACATGCTCACACTTTACACTCACAATCAAAGAAATCATGATAATTGGAAGACATACAACAATGCTTTCGCGACTCTGATGCTAATATATCATGATCCAGAAGAGTGTGAGCATGTCGGTCTGAAAGTCACAACTTCACATGAAGGCAATACAACAAATGATGATTTAGAGATTTACTGTGACTCGTGATCTCAAAAAAAGCTCAAGATCACAAGTCAAAGGAACATTCATTTAAAGAATCACTTTTGAAGACGCAAATTTTGCTAATATTGAAGAATCAAAGTCTACGAGCTCGAATATGAACTTCATGATAGAATGATAGGATTCAAATTTTAATTTATGGGGTGACCTCCCTTAGGGGGAGATTTTTAGGATTTAGAAAATCCATGTGGAAGAGTCGGTCACCCTGTGTATAGTCTAGCATATGTTATCTTGTAGACTTAACTATATTTATTAGTATTAGAATAGTTTAAGTAACACCGTGGAGGACGGACGGGTCTTTACCCACTGTACACCCAATCCACAGCCCATAGGGGGCATTTATTTTAATAACTATATAAACCTCTTCCCACTATGGGAAGGGGTGGAGCTTTCATTCTCTTAATCTAATCTTTCATTTTTCTCTTCACTTTCTCTCTCTAGAAAAGCCTCCCAACTTCTTTCTCTCTCTAAACTCTCTTGTTAAATTCGCACCATACATATTGTTCTTTGTTTGTTATAGTAACCAATCTCTAACACTTCCTTTTCCTCCTTGGAGCCTACTAAGATCGCATGTAAAGTGAGGGTGGGAATGTTTTTTTACTTGGTGTGTTTTGAGTGAGTATGGAAGTGAATGAAGAATGTGTGGCTCGTATATATACATTGAGAGTCAAGATATTTTAGTTTTTCGGTCACATTTCCAAAATAGAAAGGTCAAGAGTGTGGATTAGATCAAAGGGTAAAGTGTAAGCACATTTTGAGGAGTTGAGGCATGGTATTTCACTTGTTTCCTTACACACATTAGTAATACAAATGGTGTATGTCCAAAAACAAGTAAAATGAGTGATCTTAGTGAGTAGTCTTTCATTTGTGTAAAAAGGGATGAAAGGAGTTTGTTTGGCAATTTGTGAAATGTGTAAGAATGCAATGATTTAAGGTGTATATTAGTATTAGTGGTATTTGGTAAATGGTTGCATTTTATTTAGGCTTAGTTAGTATAGTTAGTGTCTAGTATTAACTTGTATCTTAAACTTGATCAAAAATACAGAGGGTCTCGTTGGTTTTTCTGTCCCGATCGCAAAAAGGAAAACAACCAGAGGTGACATAGGCTTGAAGTAGGAAAAATGAGTCCAAAAAATATTTAAGGGTGGTCGGGTGTGGAACCAAGCAAGGCCCAAAGAAATAATATAGGGTGCGTCTGTTGGTTTACCAACCCAAAAAGAAGTCATTTGTTTATGAGCAACATGCAAATTATTTAAATGAAACAACATAAACATCCATTTTCTTGGCATTTTACACATGCTACTCTTTCCTTAGGTTCAGCCTTTTTGTAGAGTTCTTCACAATACTCCTTTGAACAAACTTGAGAATTAAGAACAAAAGAAAGAAAAGCGTCACCATTTCCTATTGTTCAATAAAAACAATACAAGATGTTAGATATAATAACAAACAAATGAAGTTAGTGACTTGTTAGTTTATTAATATGATATTTGTGATAATTAAAGATGACTAATGTCTTACCACACTCGGGGCATTCTTCTTTAGTGAAGTCAGTCTTTCCAATCATGAAATTTTTAGTTAACATATAGAAGAAGAAAAAACAAACAAATCTTTTTTTCATTGTGAATATGAAAATTACTGAAATGCACAAAAAATTAGGAACCTAGGGCCTTGTATTAAAGGTTATATTCTTCTGTAACAAATTTAATTCAATAAATGTAATATAAATCCAATAAAAATTAGAGTTTTATATATGCCTAATTTTAAAAACATGTTGTCATATCTATCCATTTAATTATAAAATTAATAAAACTAAATTTGTAGTATTAAATACCCATTGAATGTCATTGCATTTGTCAGATTTTTAACGATATAAGTATACAATATTTGTTGATAAACGAGTGGGATTGCTCGTTGCTACAGAGCCTTTTTCGTTCTATTGTTAAATCACATAAATGAGAACTGTCAGTAACCTTTAAATATTAGTGTTATTAAAAAAATGGCTTTTTTAATCACCATTTTAAATAAAATTGTACGTAAGTAAAAAGTATTTCAACACTTGGCCTATTTCGTTTCTTTTTTTACAAAAAATCATAAATATCTAAAAGTACAAAGTAGTCATCGTAATTTTTTTTGTTAAATATATATTTTCTTAAAATAAAAACTTATGAGTAGTTTCTAAATTTATTAGGTAAGTTAAGAGTGTGTTTTTGAAAGTTTCTTTTTTTGTCGAAAAAATGTATTAAACTTCAAATTTTTTTATAACGTATCGGGCATGTATTGTTCTCAATCCAAAGTCTTCATCAAAGTATTTTCCTAAAAAAAGCGTTAGATATTTGATAAATAAAGTTTGTTAACTAAAAAAGTCATATATAGTAAAAATTTACTTTGTAACTCAGTGAATACTTTGAGGAGCTATTTTGAAAATATTTGTTTCTCAACACATTATTAAACGCATTTAGCTTTGGCTTCAAGCCGGCTCCATTTCAGCTAGTGAACAATAGAAATATAAATTTTAATACCTGAAAAGCACAAAAATTGCTATAATGTATGTAAAAATTCAAGAATATGAGTATGTATCTAAAGAACATTAAAATCATTAGTAAAAATAAATAAAAACTGGTATATAAACGTAAAGAAATGAATGAATAAAACAATATATATATTTGGAATACTTAAATGATGTGAAAAATGATGTAACTACTTGAATACAATGATGATAGTAAAAAGTTAAACCTCACATCTGAATATATTATTAGATGACTATAACAATTACTCCATCCATCTTAAAATAATTGACCTCCGACAAAAAACATACACTTTAAGAAATCCATAGTTATTAGTGCTTTACCTCACTAACTTTTTGCAAAATAATAGTTTTAACCTTAACTAATTAATGAATTTCTTTTTTAAAGTTTGTAATATTAACTTCAACCAAGGTTAATATGGTCAACTCGATCAAACTTTCTTATCGAATTTTAGTTGTGGAGAATTAAATTGGGATATACTAAAAAAGAAACGTGGACTACAAATTTGGTTTAGAGGGAGTACTACATTACTATAACAAATAGATACTTTTAGGGATTAGAATGGTGTATATTAAATATGAGTTTTGTTATAGCCTACTGTATTATATTCTTACATATCTTCCTATATACATAATAATATAATACATTTTTTTCTTGACTCATTATCTCTCTATTTTTAAACCGTCTATTCTGATACTTGTCAGGATGCTGTGAGTAGAAATATGAGTAGGAGCCAGCAGTAGGAGGATATATCATTTTTCATTAAATATTGATTGAGACACCTCAATATTTGCATTAGATTCTTGTATAATAGTAATATTTTTATTTAATTGTTTGTGTTTTTGAGTGTGCACATGAAAAGTTGAAGTGTACAAATCTTCTCCCATATATTCTTTCAGTGGTTTTACTGATATTTTATAATTACTCGTAATATTAATAAGATATTATGTGATTGCTATTTGTTGGAGCATAAAATATTGCTTATGCATGCTAATACTCGTAGCAGTGATCAGCTAGGAAAGCATACTATATAGCGGACCAACTAACTAAAAGGCCTTTCACGAACACCAATCATATAAATTAAACAAACTTACCAGACACCCATGAAGAAAACACACAAATAAGCCAAACCCGTAAGAAACATGAATCAACACAAATATTGATTTGTTATACAAAGACATAAAACACACCATTTAATTACTCATATATAAACAATAGCATACTTTATATTACACTAGTACTCTTGTAACTAAACCGTTTACTATTGACAACCCCGTTGGCAATAAAACTTTTTATGTAATACATAACTAACTAATTGATCAACTGACTCAAAAAAGAAAAAGTTCTAATCAATATCATATATTTTTCAAAACAACATATGAAATACGGAGTAATACTTTTTGATTCATTGTAAACATAAAATTGACTAAAAAATGAAAGGGAATATTTGCCGCCATTTATGAAGGGTAAATTAATCCAATCATTTTTTATTAATAGGTATTAAGATTTTTTAAATGATCGATAGATATGTAGTATGGACAAATATGAGAATTTTGTTGTTAAAGTTGGGTATATATGTCAATATAACTTTTAGTTGGGTTAATATGACACTTAAGAATATATACTGGGTATATATGGTAATAGCCCTATTTATAACATGTATGTGAACAGATAATTTATACTTTGTTATAAATATACCATTTTTTATTATAGTAATATAATTAATTAATGCTACTTTTGATTATAGTAATCTTAGTAATTATAGGTATACTATTAAACTATTAATATATTCTTTTTAATAAAAGGATTTTTGAATAGATAAGGTCGATTATTTATAATGAAAAATGATATATCACATAAATTGCACCAAATAATTCACACATACATGTGACAAGTTTAGTGGTTTAATCATAATGTATTATACTTTGTATATCTGATGCAGGTTTCTTGTCCAGGTCTTAATATTTATAGTGTCTCGCTATACCTATGGTCTACCCTAATGCACTAACGGGCAGTGTACCCGGTCGTGTGTAGTGTAGTAAATGATAAAGCCGAGGTCGTCCCAAGAGCTATGTGTGTCAGATTCTTACTAAGTCTAATTGTCACAGAATAATAATGGTTTAAATAGGGATTTAATTAATTAAACTACTAATGCAGAATATAAAATGAGAGCAAATAAATGGTAAAGGGAAATCAATAGAGAAGTAGTGGTGCTAACCTAGTTAATCCTCCTAGCTAGTTATATCTACGTCTACATACTTCCAATTACTTCAGGTGGGGTCAAATTCGAGAGGACAACATTTGGTCAATTCGCCCTAACCTATCAGCAAAGATGCCACCACAGGTCAAATCAGTCGCACCGTCATCAATCTTGTTGTTCCTGGTCCCCTAAGTCGAGTCATTAAGTACCGCTACATGCTAGATTCTAAATAGTGAGTGCCCGGCTGTTAGGAACTTAGACACTACACCCCCCAATTCTTAAGTTCATCCAAACGATAGGTGATCAGTTGGTCAAATCGCACAAGTAGAAAGGGTCGTCAGTTAGTCATATCTTACTCTTCCCATCTCAGTCCGCTCACTTAGGGTCAGTTGGTCATATCTCCTAGGCAATTGTCCTCTATCGCCATTCAAAACTACCGAACCAAGGGTGACTACCAAAGAACTATGCATGCATACACTTAGAAATAATTGTACGGAAGTAAAGGTAAACGTAAACAAAACAATTAAGGAATCATAATTAGGCTAGCACCAAAGGGTGCTTAGCCGCTCATATTAATCATGCAAATCAATTCAATATTCAAATGTACGAAATACATGAATTGAAAGTAAAAGAAATAATAAAAGCTAAAGCTTATCGTAATGGTGTGACTTCTCCCTTACACAGACACCAACTTTGAAAATTCACAAGAATCATCCCACTGATCAAATCATTGGACCTTCTACCTCTGGAGTGCTCACACGAAATAAAGCTAAGGGTTTTTCTCACCCTCACAACGCTTTACTTAGCTTTGTTTATAAACAAAACAAGTTAAACCACAAGGATCATCAAACATGCCTGTTTACTTGTTTTATCTCTCAAGAAGAACCCAAGAACATAGCCCAGGAATTAACTAAAGAGAGTTGGGTTGAAGCTATGCAAGAAGAACTTCTTCAATTTAAACTTCAAGAAGTTTGGGTACTATGTGATCTACCTGATGGAAAGAAGGTAATTGGTAAAAGATGGGTGTTTAGAGTGAAGAGAGATGAAAGAGAGAATGTCATAAAGAACAAGGCTAGGTTAGTAGCTCAAGGCTACAGACAAGAAGAAGGAGTAGATTATGATGAAGTATTTGCTCCTGTTACAAGGATTGAAGCAATAAGAATTTTCCTTGCTTTTGCATCTTATATGGGATTTAAGGTATACCAAATAGATGTCAAGAGTGCCTTTCTATATGGCACGATTACAGAGGAAGTGTATGTTAAGCAAACTCCTGGTTTTGAGAATCCTACACATCCAAACAAGGTGGTTAAGGCTCTTTATGGCCTTCATCAAGAACCTAGAGCTTGGTATGAGAAGCTCTCTACCTTTTTATTGCAACATGGTTACAGAAGAGGAGCAATTGATAAGACTTTGTTTATCAAGAGAGACAAGAAGGACATCATGTTAGTTCAAGTCTATGTTGATGATATCATATTTGGAGCTACTAAACAGTCCATGGTTAAGGAGTTTGAGCAGCTGATGCAGAATGAATTTTAAATGAGTTCAATGGGTGAGTTAACTTTCTTTTTGGGACTTCAAGTTAAGCAGTCAAAGGAAGTAATTTTCATAAGTCAAGAAAAGTATGTATCTGACATACTTAAGAAGTTCAATTTTGATTCTATGAAGCCATTAACGACACCTATCAAGTCACTCAACTCATTGGGCAGGGATGATGATGGACAACCTGTTGAAGTCAAGTTGTATAGATCTATGATTGGTTGTCTTATGTACCTCACTGCATCTAGGCCTGATATTATGTTTGCTGTTTGTCTATGTGCAAGATATCAAGTCTCACCTAAAGTCTCTCATATGAATGCAGTGAAGCGAATTTTTAGTTATTTGAAACAACAACCTAAATTGGGGTTGTGGTATCCAAAGGAGTCACCATTTCACTTAGAAGCTTTTAGGATAGTGATTATGCAGGTGTTAACTATGATAGAAGATCAACCACTGGAGGATGTCAATATCTTGGAAGATGAATAGTCTCTTGGCAATGTAACAAACAGACTATTGCAGCAACATCCTCTACTGAAGCAGAATATGTGGCTGTTGCAAGCTGTTGTGGACAAGTTTTGTGGATGCAAAATCAACTCTTGGACTATGGTTTCAATTTCAAGAATACTCCTATCAATATTGATAATAAGAGTACTATATGTATTGTGAAGAATCCAGTTTATCATTCCAAGACCAAGCACATTCAGATTAGGCATCACTTTATTAGATATTGTTATGAGCATAGACTCATTAATGTGGTCAAGGTTCACACGGATGATAATGTAGCTGATTTACTCACCAAAGGCTTTGATGTTTCAAGATTCTATCACTTGGTGGTAAGCATTGGCATGATTAATTACTGAGCTACATTTGAGGGGAGGACTATTTAGTGTAAGTATAGTCCTATGCATTGCTTGAGGGGAGGATATCCATGTTTTATAAAAGTATTTGCTATTGTAAAGAGGAGAATGGGAAAGTACTGCTTTTTGGTTTTCTGAAAGTACTGCTTGGAAAGTACTGCTTTGGAAAGTACTGCACACGTGGAAAGAACTGTTGTCTTATCAACGTACTGTTCTAACGGTAATATTGAGGGGTAAGTACTTCTAACGGTAACTTTGTTATATAAGGCTGTGATTTTTTAAATCTCGCCTATAAATAACTAACACTCCGAATTTCCCTCTCATATTGCTACTTTATAATCTTTTCCATATTTCTCTCTCTTTCATCCATATTATTCACCATATCACTTTCTCTGTACACCAATCATCAATGGCACCTCGTAATACAGTTTCAAAACACAACATGGTGGTGAATATAGAAAAGACTGATGCTAATGCAATCTTTCATGATATAATTGATTTTCTCCTTTGGGTCTCCAATTAGTTATGCGCTTTTAGTGGAACCGGATATCATTGAGCCATGGATTCAACAATTTTGGGCAACGGCTAAGGTTCATATGGCTAATGATGATTCATATATTCAAGCTAAAGTTGCTAGGAGAACTGTGAAGGTTTCTGAAGCCTCTATTCGAGAAGATTTGTTGTTCGATGATGAAGAAGGGGCTATTTGTTTTGAGAAGCAACTGATTTGGGATACATTCAGGGACATTGGGTATGAAGGGTGTTTAGCTGTGTAGAAACCAAGATCCGGACTCAACTAGGGTATATAATAACAAAGATTGAATATGCACAGCGGAATAATAATTGACACAATCAAAGTTACCGATAAGGTTTTTCTCATAAAACAATGATCATCTATGGATCTTTTTCACTCTCTCTAAAGATGTTTTCCTAGAATGTTTTTCTGAAGAGTTTTCTAATACAAAAGTCCCCAGTTCCTTTTATACACAAGGAACCCTAAATAGACAATAATATAAAATAAATGCATATCACTACCTAAAATAGCTCATGCATATCCTAACAAACTATAGAATACGCGGAATATCTATCTCCGCAGAAACAACCTACACGGTTTCACCACTTCAGTAGAATTATCACTTCAGCAGAATCCTTGCACTTCAGCAGAATCCGTCGGCAGTAAATTCAGCATAATTCATACTTAGCATAATTCCCAACAATCCTCCCCTAAACTGGAATTTGACTAGGTTAAGTTCCAGTTTCTTGATAGATCTTTAACACTTCAGAACTAGAGGATTGTACTCGAACATCAGCAGCAAAGGACCAACTAATTACATCTCTATGATGACAAAACATTGAAACTCCAGATCTTTGAAGCAACAAATGACAAAATGTACATCAAAACATATTAGTTTCTTACTATTCTCATCACATCCAGGTGTGTTAACTCCTATGAGAGGTGAATCATTGAAAATAATGGATTTGATGTCTCTTTACCAATAGCCATCACTACTGGAGTAGCCAAATGATTAAGTTCGAAAAACTATGCTACACTGATAACCATCCGATTTATTAGCAAATCAGCAACTATGAACGGATTTGAAATGTCTTTACCTATAGCCGTTTGCTCAGGACTAGCCAATATTTCGGTTACCCAATAGGGCAACAACCATGGTGAATTGATGACCATTTTAACTCTTAGCAATGAAGCATGGGTGAGTTGAATACCCTATGGTTTTGAGCAAACCATTACAGCTATCAACGGAATTGAGATGTCTTTACCAAAAACCGTTTGCTTTTGGACTAGCCAAGTCTTGGATGGAATGTCGTCATCATCATGGTGAGTTGATTACCATTTATGGATTTCCGCAGCCTTTACCACAAGCCATAATCTTCTGGGCTAGTCAACTCTTATGTCAGAAAGACATGGTGAGATGAATACCATTAACAGAACGAAGACAAGATAGATTTTTTTTAACATATAAAATAAAGAAAGAATAAAAAAATAAACAAAACATGTAAAAGATACCATCAAGCAGCAACAGAAACCAAAGACAGTTGTAGTGTCAGCAGAAACACTAAGCCTCCCTTTAGGCTTATGAGGATCCAACAGCTGCAAAAATGATTAGAATACAAAAATACAACAATAAGCCTCCCCTTAGGCTTATGCCTCCCCTCAATCAATGCACCTGACAAAGATTATTGTTCTTGGGTACCCAGAATGAACCTTTCCTTTGAGTTTTCCAAGAATAACCTTTTGAGGGCTTATCAGCAGTTGCCACTCTAACTCTACCATGTGCCATATTCATATGAGATACATAAGGTGTATATGACTGAAAATAAGAACTATTAGGTCTATAGGGCATAAGACTAGCATTACTGTTCCACCAACCATTAGGAACTGGTGAAGAATATCCTCCACCAGAGGGAACTGGAAAAGGCCTATTAAGCCTGTCAGCAGAAACAGATGCATACACGTTTGGCTTACTAGTAGGAACTGGTTTACCTGCTCTCACATGTGCATCTTGGGAACAAATGCAGGAATACTAGCAACATTAGTCCATGTGGGTCTAAAGGTCTTGTGGCCATAGGAAACACCCATCCGTTTCTCATGATAATCACAGTCTTTAATAAGATGGAGTTGACTACCACACACAAAACAAGATTTCTTCTTAAAAGACTCATTCTTAACACAACTTTGTTTATTACACATAAACTTATCAGAAACAGAACTAGAAGCAAAATTGTGTTTAACAGAATAAGTAACTGACTTTGTTTTGGGCTCATCAACAGCTACATTGGACTTGGGTGTGGTCTTGGGTGTGTGCCTAGGTGAATCAGACTTTTCACTTGAATGACATGAAGCATAGTGAGTGGACTTTAGGTATGACGACTTGTCACTTTTAGAACAAGAGACAGAGTCATTAGTTTTGATATTAAGGTCTAGCAAATCACTTGACTTTTTGCCATATAAATGGTGTGATCCATCAAATTCAACTGTAATGGAAAGGTCAACGGGCATGTGTTCACCTCTAATAGGTCCAGGGACAGCATGTAATTTTCCTTCTTTGACATAATTAGCTAAACCTGCTCGTGTAGTTTTACGCCCATCATTCCTAGCTTCTAATACTACATACTTTTGAAAAACTAAACCTATCCTAGAGGTCTCAGATTGTCTACCATAGATATGTCTAGCTAGATTGTCACCTGATATTAACCATTCTTTATGTCTAGCTACTTCCTCATCTAATTTATCTTTTGACTTGATTTTCGAAACTACATCACTTTTTCTTCCTCAATGCGTTTTAAATCAATTTTAGTACATTCCAAATTACTTTCTAACACCCTTATCTTTTCATCATAAGCCAGTTGATTCTTTTGAAACCAAACTTTTTGTCTTTCTAATGTTTTTAAAGCCTGTTTATAAGCCTCAACTTCAACATAGCATTCATTATATTTAGGTTTCAATTTATCATATGCTTCCTTAAGTTCATTATAGCTTTCACTACAACCAAACACACAATTATGTACCTGAGATATGCCCATTAAAGCAAATTGTGGACTGGAAAATTCTTCAGCATCACCTTTAGTATAAGCTTCCTTGCTCATCTCCTTGAACTCAGCCTTTCCACCATACCTTGCTTTGAGAGCATTCCATATATGACTTGCATCATCCATATAACGAAAATCTGCTACATGATTAGCAGGAATAGATTTAAGCAAGGTAGTTCTGGCCTTTGACTCTCTTTGTACAGCAATTTGTTCATCTGCAGTCGTTTGAGGAAGAATAATGATTTTTCCATCGTGATCGCTTCCAATCCTTTTCAAACTGTTGCCATTTAGGATCACCTTCCAGATTTTCATATCATTATTCATGATCCAGTGTTCCATCTTCTTAGCCCAGACCTCATACTATCATTCATCAAATAAGGAAACATTTGGTTGAGAGGTTTGTAAAGAGCTGAATATAGCAGTAAAGTTATGTGATAGCAGCAATCTAAAAAATATGTCGACCAGCAAAAAGAAAATATAGCCACTGATATCAAAACCAAATCAGTAGAAATAGAAACCACCAATAGATATACGCTCAATAAAATGCATACCAATGAACCAATCAAAAATCAAGACCACGGTAACAACAATGCATCGCACCACACCGAACAAATACTGATCCAATGTAAAATAACTATTGATTCACCATTAAATGTGCTGACCAAGTAAATCATGCCATACTCACGTGATCTTTTAAAATCACAATATCAGTAGTAACTTACCAATACAATGTACACGTGGGAACCACTGAATCACTAATTAACTCGACCATAAAACAGGTACGAGCAAAAAATTTCAACACCAAGTGGGGATAGCACAATAAAACCTTTGACCTTTCGCTAATATTATCTATGGCTGCTGAGATATGTGTGGGGCCAGTACCAAGAGTTGAATTCAAACAACAATTAATTCGTTTGATCTGACATCCATATACCACGTGATTGATAGCCAAACAAAAATTCCAAATATACTATCATGACGTGATCAGCAGGAATAATAAGATTGATTGATTAGACAAACTAAATCAAATATATTGCCTTCCGTCCCAGATAGCCAAGAACCAATGGAAAACCAGATTCAATAAGAATAATGTTTACCTCATAATTATTCTTCGATGCTGATGTCGTTGACAATAATTACAACCATGAAGATCCCTTTTTTGCCTGCTGCCTTCGTTGCCTCTTTTACCATTCAAATCTGCTGCTGAAAATTAATTAGGGTATAAACCCTAATTAGAAAAAAACCTTATTAACCTTAGATCGAGAGCCACCCGCTCTGATACCAATTGTAGAAACCAAGATCCAGACTCAACTAGGGTATATAATAACAAAGATTGAATATGCACAGCGGAATAATAATTGACACAATCAAAGTTACCAATAAGGTTTTTCTCATAAAACAATGATCCTCTATGGATCTTTTTCACTCTCTCTAAAGATGTTTTCCTGGAATGTTTTTCTGAAGAGTTTTCTAATACAAAAGTTCTCAGTTCCTTTTATACACAAGGAACCCTAAATAGACACTAATATAAAATAAATGCATATCACTACCTAAAATAGCTCATGAATATCCTAACAAACTATAGAATACGCGGAATATCTATCTCCGCAGAAACATCCTACACGGTTTCACCACTTCAGCAGAATCCTTGCACTTCAGCAGAATCCGTCGGCAGTAAATTCAGCATAATTCATACTTAGCATAATTCCCAACAAGCTGAATTAACATTCAAGAAACCATAATTTTGTCCTCAGTGGAAGTTTTTGGTTCATGTATTGCTTCATTGTATTAGTGCTAATAGTACATCATGGGATCAATTTGGCTCTAACATAGCATATGCTCTTGTAGGATTGTCTACAGGACGGATTTTTAATTTTTCAAGGCTAATTCTGGATGGGATGTTATCACATATTTCTAATGGATCCAAATGGTTGATGTATCCACGGTTTATTCAAGTGTTCTTAAACAAACAACTTGCAGATGTACCAAAGCCTACCAGTCTTCCACCTGTTGTGGTACAACAAGCCAGGATTTTCACTTTTATGGCTAGGAAAAGTGATTTATTCTCTGGCAGGCATACTCCTTTAACTACTTCTATGATGGAGATTGTTCAAGCGCTAAAAGATGAGGCTGCAGCAGATGATAATAGAGAAGGTACTGCTTCAGCACAAGGTACTTCTTCTCAAGGTACTGCAACACAAGGTACTGTTTCCAAAGTACTGGTCACCATGAAGGTACTGCAGTGTCTCCAACTTCATCTCACCATACTACTCCACAAATTTCATCACCAAGACAAGATATCCCTCTATCCTCATCATCCTCAGAAGGTCCTGCAGCTGAAATACCTCCTGAAGGTTTGACTTTGGATAACTATGTCCTAACAAGGGAGTTAGTGCGCTTGAAGAAGACGACTGAGGCTCAAGTGAAGCAGATTGCTCAGTTGCAGCTTAAGTTTAGAAAGTTTAGAAAGTCAGTTTGGCCTTTGGTTAAGCATCACAGGATGTGGGTCAAAGCTGAAAAGAATAAGAGACGGAAGCTTAAGAAGACCACTCAAGATAAAAAAGGTTCAACAATCATCTTCTGTCCAATTGGGGAGGAATTTAGAAGAAAAGAATTTGAAAGATGATGATGATAAGGAGACTAAACCTCAAGGTACTGAAGAATAGGAAAATATTGAAAATAGTGAGGCAGAAAGGACTGGAGTTCAAGGTACTGAAGATCAAGGTCTTTGCTGATCAAAGTACTGGTCTTCAAGGGTCAATTATACCAAGGCTGTTAGATTTTGAAGAAGAAGCTGGTCCTTCAAATATTGTACATGAAGAAGAAGTTGTTCCTTCAACATTCATATTAGAAGAGGAAGCTGATACACCCAAACCTTTACATACTGAAAGTGATGATGAAACCATTGTTGTGATCTTGCAAGGTTTATCACAACCAAGGGGTGTTAGTATTCCAGGAGTTGCAGAGGAACAACCAAGAGCTTCTCAGCCTGCTATTGATCCAAAAGATAAAGGAAAAGGAAAGATGATTGAAACAAAGAAAAAAAAGCTTACATTGGCAGATATTAGAGCAATTGAAGTTGCTAAGAATGAGGAAGCAGCCAGAAAGGTACAAGCTGAATTAAATGCTGAATTTGTTAATGAAGAAGCTTTGAATGAAGAAGCAGCTAGGAAATTACAAGAAGAATTGAATGTTGAAGCTGCTATACCATCACCTCTTCCTATTTCATCTCTTCCAAGAAGACCAAATTGTTCTAAGCAAATAAATGCAATGATGGCATACTTAAAAGGTCAAGGATATGTTGGATTGCAGAAGCTGAATTATTTTGAAATGAAAGAATTATATGAAGCTGTGAAAGAAGGTTATAAGAAGAGTGTTGAGAGTATCAAGGATTTTAAGGATGATGATACTCAGATAGAAGATAAAAAGAAAGGAAGCTTAAAAAGGAAAAGAACATCTTATATTGAAGATTCTCAGCCATCAAAGAAGATAGAGTTAAGATCTGAAACAGATGATGAGCTAAGGAATTACTTAAGAGTAGTAGAATTTGAGTATTCTAGAGAAGATGCTGATATGAAGATGAACAAGTCTCCAATAACTGTTTTTGAAGTTGCAGTGTCAAAGGATGGAAGTTATATGATGTTTCAAAGAGAAGATGAAAGCTTCAAAGTGTTCAGTATGCTATGGGATCTATTGCACATAATAGATAGAGTGGATTTATTTCATCTATATCATTTGGTGCGACAATATTTTGAACACAATCCATCAGAAGGAGTTGGTTTAATCTTACTTGGAGATCTCACAATGATTTGGGAAACTGAAGAACAAAGCACTGCTAAGATTTAGAAGAACCAAGAAAATTGAAAGATTGTTAGCTGGAGATTCTTTGAAGAATCTGGAGTACATGTTTTAGAGCTAGAGGATGGGAAAATGATTCACATGTTAGCAGACAGAAGATATCCTCTTACAGTAGATCTAATGAGAAGGATGCTAGAGCATGGAATGGAAGTTGAAGAAGACAATGAAACTGCTCTTATGGTCATCAAATTGTTTATCAGACGGACTACTATTGCTGATGATGATAAATAACTGGTAAGAATTTTATTGAATAAATTCTTTTTGAAATATCGATACTTTATTCAAAATGCTGCGATCAAACAAGTACTTTCATTAAAGTCTTTGCTTGCGATTTAAACCGCTTAAATGATTTTTGAAAGAAACCTTTTTGTTAAGTAATAAATATTTTGAAACAAAGGATGAATAAAATAAATGGTTTTTGAGATGGTAACACCAATAGGTTATCAATCCACCATGGTTACAAAAGGATTGGCTAATCCATGAGCAAACGGCTCTGGTAAAGATATCTCACCATATCAGTTAATGTGAAGAGTTGGCTAGTCCACAAGAAAATGGCTTGTGGTAAAGGCTGTGGAAAAACCATTATTTGGTAATTAGTTCACCATATATGAAAGAACCAACTAGTCCAAAAGGGTACATCTTTTGGTAAAGACAAATCAAGTCTGTTGATAGCTGATGGTTTGCTAAAAATCATATGGTTATCAATGTACCATGGTCTTATACACCAAAACATTTGGCTACTCCAAAGTTAATGGCTTTGGTAAAGAGATCAAAATCCATTAAATTTTCAATGATTCACCTCTCACAGGAGTTAACACACCTCGAAGTGATGAGAATAGACTGCAACTTAAAATGAATTAATGTACAAATTGTCCTATGTTGCTGTGATGCTAAAAAGATGGAGCTTGCTGAATGATGCTGTAAAGAATAATTTCTAAAGATACTTTGATAATACTGATAAAGGCACAAAGTCTATAAAGATATAATCTAAAGACAAAGCCACAATCTTTTCTTGAAGATGGAGAAGCTAAAGATAAATTCACAAAGGAACTTGAAGTCAAGCAAGTAGAATTCAAGTTAGGGGAGGATTGTTGGGATATGAAAGTGTCAAGAATGACAAAGTAATCGGAAAAGTCAAAGTATCGCTAAAGAAGAAGTCAAAGCATCAACGCCTAAGTCAAAGTACTGCATGGCTAAAAGAACTGTTATATTCGTTTATGGAAAGCTTTGTAATTCTAGAATATTCTTTATTAGATTACTTGTCGTACAAGGATACAAATTGTAAACCAACTAGGGTTATCCTTGAGCCTATAAAAGGACCCCTAGATTGGCATTAGATATATGCGTTTTATTAGAGTTTTAGAGAAGTTTGATATTTATAGTTGTTTTAAGTATCTGCATAATAAGCAGATTTAGAGTTATTAATAAAATCGTTGAAAGTTAAAGTTATATTATTCTTAGCTTTGTTAAGTAAATTCCGCATACTTAATAAAGTCTGTTCAGTGTTTCATTGTTAATAACTTAGGATTTATCCGAGGTTATTAAACCTTAACAAGCTATTTAAGTTAGTTTGGTTAGAGTATATCGATCCAACACGATTCTTGACTTTGGCCATTTTCTTCGTATATTCGCGCCTTTTCGTCCAAATAAGTGTCATTCCAGCAATTTGCCTTCAAGAGACCTAAAAAGTGAAAAGGAACGATATTAAGTAATAACGGATACAAAAGTGATCAAATAAGGGCTTAAATGACCCCTCTAAAAGGTACATTTTAAAAACTTATCAAATATCCCTACACTTGGTATTTGCTTGTCCTCAAGCAAATGTGCTTTTAGCCAATTAATTTATAAGTTGGGGGCCATGAAGCATTGGTTTAGAACAATCCACAACACATATAAGCCCTGCAAAAGTCATAACAAGCACGGAAATTACATACTAGCACCTCACATAGGGTGTTTGGATACTCACATCTCTCGGGTGTATATGAAATATAACAAGTTGGAAATGGAAGATAAACACTCATTAACCGGTCCTAGTACATAGATTACCATAGGCTTGAGAATAGATCAAACCTCCATCGCTTTGGCGTAAGCACCTAGGAAAGAATATCAAAGAGATCTTTTAAAGGGTTGTAGTGTTAGGCTTACAGTAGGGAAACAAAGGGTTTGGTGGGATAGGCTATTTAGTGGTGGCAAGTCAAAAATATTTATGTTACAAGCATGCGAAGAATGGCGTTGCTAAGCCAAGACTCGACATTCTAGACTCTAGATAACTGAAACAAACAAACATATATTAAAGATAGATGTAGGATGGTAGCCCGTATGTTTTTTTTTTTTTTCAACACTCAATTTTTTTTCTTTTCTCTTTTTCTATTTTTTTTTTGATTTTTTTTCATACACTTTTACTCTACCATCCTCTACGGTAACATCAAAATGATAGGGATTTATAGGCACATCCCTAAACTTGAGTTTTTATTACTCTAACACTAATTTGACCCGAATTGAAAAGATCAAAACACTTGGAGTACATTATTACGCAAATAAAGGGAATTTGAATTTAACGTTCCCTTCCCGTCATTTCAAAAACTTTAACTTTTCCCATGAGTCCCAATCGTCCCAAAATTGTATACAAAGGATATGACTCGACTTAGCAACTTATTCAAGCAACTAGATAATTGAACTAAGGGTTTAAGGTGATATCAATAATGCACTAAAAGTGAGTGCATACAAGGTAGGCTAAGGCGATTTGGGTGTACATTTGGGGGTGGGGTGTAAACAATGCTCTTCATTGATATTCCGGAAAACCGAAACATCACGAGAACCGAGAAAATGATAGGCTCTGAGGGGTTAACTAGGGGTATCGTGTACTAAAGATGAGTACAACGCAAAGGTGTGGGGGAATTACTCAAGCGATGTGGAAGAAGTAATTATATTACGGGTATCAAACAAGGGTTATCCTAATGCCTCTTATCATTTAGTTATTCCTAACTACACAAGTGTAGTCTTACTAGCGATCTCGGGATGCATCACAAAACAAGTTCTTGAATCTATTATACTACTGGTTCACACACTAAGCATTAAAGATGAATGCTTTAATTCCTACTAATCTAAGGGCGATCCTCACATTTTGGGTGGAATTTTGGGCGATCCTCACACTTAATCGCGTTGTGTGTCTAAGGTTGTAGGGTATGCGTTTATCCCTAACTCTTTAAAACTACCAAAGGTTAACGCCTACAAAGTCTCTAGGATTTATAAACATTAACTCTAAGGTACTCTTAGGATGGTTTAGCCTACAACAACTCTAGGTGTTATAAACTAAGGTTCACAAAGATTAATCAAGCATTAACTACACAACGGATAATCTATCACATTCCTAGATCATTAACAATTAAGATAAGAGACAACCAATCAATATACAATAACTAAGTTTCATATTCCTTAAGCAAACACACAAGTAAATTAGCCGGACATAGGGAACATGCAAGCATACACACAAGTAATTGAAGACATAATTAGATTAATGAAGTAAAACACTTATCTTGATGTAAGATAGGGTTTGGAACCCTAAAATACTATACAAGACAGCCTTGGTTTGGTTTAGGTTTTTACTCCAAAAGACTACACCCTCAAAACTAAAAAATTTTGATTCTATATATAAGATTACATTCGCGACGGCGTCACCCTTGGATTTTTGACGCCGTCGGGTCGCCGTCATTAGGGTTTCGTCTTGGCCATGTTAGTCTTAATGATCGCATCACCTTATTCTTGTGACGCCGTCCCCTTCAGATCTCGTGTTCGGATCAAATCTAGGCCGTCCGAAGTTGGGACGACCTACTCTTTTAAAGCCCCGACACGTCACTTGTAAATAAGCAATTTGGCTACTGAGCCGTCACAAAAGTGATGCGACGGCATCACTAATAACACCGACGCGTCCCCTTGTGTTTCAGAGCTTGAGTGTCTCGATTCTTGACTTTGGCCATTTTATTCAGTATATCCGCTTTTCATCCAAATAAGAGCCATTCCAAAGAATTTGCCTTCAAGAGTCTTAAAAAGTGAAAAGGAACGATATTAAGTAATAACGGATACAAAAGTGATGAAATAAGGGCTTAAACGACCCCTCAAAAAGGTACATTTTAAAACCTTATCAGGAACCAGCTTACCCTTCAAATGATCTGACTAACAAACACCCCAAGATAAAAATAAAGAAACCATGGAGGCTCAACCTTCTGTCGAAAAAGTCCGTCCCTACATTCCACCAATTCCATTTCTGGGAAGGATTAAAAAAGAACAAGAATGAGTGCTATTTCAAAAATTCATGGATAAAATTCAACAACTCAGCATTAATATTCCTCTCGTTGAAGCCTTGGAGCAAATGCCGAAATATGCCAAATTTATGAAGGATCTCCTTACACATAGAAGACTTTCTGATCGGACGCAGAATACTTTAAATAAGAGTTGCTCTGTGGCTCTTTTAAAAAATATGCCTCTCAAAGAAGAAGATCCAGGGAGTTTCATTTTACCTTGCACTATCGGGGGATTTTTATTCAAGAAGGCCCTTGCCGATCTTGGGGCAAGCATTAGTCTTATGTCATTCTCTCTTTATTCACGTTTGGAACTGGGAGAACTAAAACCAACTAGAATGTGTATCGAGCTGTGATGTGTTACGCGTAGTGCAAGTTTTAAAAATTTATAAACATGATTTAACCGTTAAACTCTATTAACACATACGAGCAAGTATACTCGTTCACGATAGCAAAGTTGGGTAAGTCGAGATCATCCCAAGGGATGTCGTGTTTGAAATTGTTTTCTTTGAAAAGATTCCAACAAGAAAGCTTGTCAAGGCATCCTCGAATAGTGATGTTTATAGTGAAATTCAATAATAAGAAATATATATACTTGTGTGTAGTCTATAGTCAATCATACATAGTGTTCATGAAGGTTTGGTGTAAACTCTAGATGCGATGCACAAATCATAAGCAAATGATCTCCAACCATGGTATATGTTTGTAAAAATCATTCTAAGAACAAAAACATTTAGGTAATCCTTTCGGCCCTTATCCTAATGATTATTCTTTTAGAAAATCCATTTGTTTGCAACATGTTCTTATTAAACTTGTTCTTACGAATCTTTCGACCCTTTCGTGATGAAAACGTTTCTAGTCTTGTTTCAATAAGCAAACATGGTGGTTGTCAATCACCATATCCCCATAATAGTTTGTCACTCACTTTTTGGAATAAAACATAAAAGAAATCCTTTCGGTCCTTTTTCTTAAACATGTTTTCCCAACAAATCAAACCAAGACTAGTATTTTTCCAACAAACTTATTTAAACAAGATCATATATACATTGATCACATATGAGAACACTAGCATGATTATCTACATCCTAACACACAAGTATATCCCAAAACTACTCCATGATAATAATAACTAAACACAAGAAATAACAAAGTAATTCCAATAACTTAAGAGAATAGAAATCCATAACAAAGTTCATAGAATACCTAAAATTTTGCGATTACAAGAACTAGAATTCGTGGACTGTAGCAACCACGTGCCTCCAATCACCTAGATTCATCGTATAACTCCAAATTACCAAAACTATGGATGAGAATTGTTCCCTCCTTGCTTCGGACGCTTTTACAAAGAAGAACTAAACTTTGGGATGAATAAAATGGTTGGTAATAGTTTAGAAGTAAACTAATACTCTTTTGGTTGTGTCAAACCTAGTAAACTAGGACTAGGTTCATTATATAGCCAAATAAACTTGCTCAACTGGCCAAAAACGTTCCCAACAAGTTAATAGCAAGAAATTATCGGCATCCAATGATTATGGGGAGTTAAGGCAACAATAAATGCAACTTTGTGTAACTGCAGCACCTGCAACCGGATCGGTTGCCTCTTTTGACCATTTGCCAGCCGGATCGGTTACTTGGTTACGACCGACCGGCTGGTTGTTGCTGATTTGACTTTTATTGACTTATTTGTTATTTGCTTCATTCTTTGTTCTGGCTGATGATTTCCAAGGCAAAACTTGATCTTTCCTTGCTGTAGATACTTAGAAATCATTGTGCTTCCCAATCATTGAGTCCAAAAGCTTCCTTGCTCGACTTCCTTCCTCGAGAATCTTCCAAATGTGCATAAAAACTTCATTTCTTCATTATTCGTGACACCTGGCTACATATACATACACAATACGTATATTTTGCACTTTTGCAACAGTTATGAGTAAATATAGCCGATTATCATGCACAAAACCAACAATAACGCTACTAAAAACATGTTCATTTTAGGCGTTATCAAATTCCCCCACACTTAAGTTCTAATCGCCATCGAGTAGGTCTAACATTTTCAAAGATTGATTTCAATGGTCTTGACACCGTGGTTTCAAAAATGTAACAATCATCCCAAAAGAGATAATCATTGGTTTGCTTTAATATGTGAAAAACTTTCGAAAATGAACCAAACACTTTAGATAACACAACTAGAACACCTCACGAAATGATTTTAAGTATTCACTCAACACTCATATATTTTTGGGTATAGGTAAATCACTCAATGCCTAGTCATGATCAATGCTTCTTACAATAAGCTTGTACAAGTATCAAAACAAAGAAAATAGATTCATCAAATAGGGCTTTTATTCGGGTTATATCGTTAAGGTTAAGGGTTTATAAATGGTATGGATAAGGCATGGAATGGTTTATGAAATTGGTGTTAAAAGAAAATAAAGTCAAGTCTAAACTTCCATGTTGCTAGCCATCATACAAACCACAATCCCATAAATGATTATTTCACCTCTTCAAATATCTATCTCCGCAAATATGTATAACTCAATTTAGCTCATTGGCTAATCAATATCCTTCATATAGCTCATTGGCTATAACCATTTTTTTTAATAACAAAGTTCCCCCACACTTAGTGTAAGCATACACCACAAAAAAAACAATTGAGAAAGACGTCTCCTTCATCTTTGTTGGAGAATGGTACACACTATAAACAAAGTGTAGCTTCTTCATAATCATCAAAAACAATCTAACATTCCAAACAACTAGCAAGAAACCAATAGACATGACAAGGGTTGGCTAAAGTTTAAAGTGTAAAATCTTTTTGTATTTTTCTGGATTTAACAAAATGAAAAGATTGGCTCAAAGGGTGTAACTAAGGGTATCTAGTGCTAAAGATGAGCACTAACAAATGGGTCCATATAAAGGTGGTTAACTAACCAATGTGGTTAGCTAATATGATGTTAGATGTAAAAAGGAAAGCCATTTGGGTTAAATCCTACGATGCCTCTTATCACTTGAACATATTTTTATCACTCGAGAGTGATTTTAACCGTAATGCATAACTAGTACAAGTTCTAGAATCGACATAATCACCGGCACGCTCATAGCAAATATAAAACAAAAGATGTGTTTTATACAAAAAGAAACCTCACAATTAAGTGGAAAAAGGCTATAATGCGCGCTAGAAAATGCTATCGAATCCAAAATGAATTACTTCCGTAATTTGGTTCAAATCCAAAAATTTTCAAAAACCTCATTTTACCATTGAAATACCCAAGTTGTTTTTAATATATATCAATAATGTGTGAAAACAACTAGACCATCAAGGGCGAATTCCTTCTAATTACTTGCATTGTCCTATTTTTCCTATTTTCTTCCCTCCCCCAAACTTAAGTTTTGCATTGTCCTCAATGTAATAAAAATGAATTTCAAAGTAAAGAAAATGGGAAAAAGAGATAGTTAAAAGATACCACGGGATAGAATATGCAATACGCATATTGGGTCATAAGAAAACATGTTAGTTTTCCAACTCCAAATATTTGACCATCAATAAGCTTCTGACACATCCATCCTGCAAACAAGAAAACTGCAATACACAATACACAAACAAAACAAAACAATCCAAATGCTACTAAAAACAAAATAAAACCAAGCAGAATATGATACTTATCCTAAAGAAATAGTTAAAGAGATAGAAATAATATTATTTAACACATCATGTAAGATATTGGATTTCACATACACATCAAACCATATTGCAAAGTAGGCGTACAAGAGGTTTTTAGAGAGAGAAAGTTAGAGGTTTGGGAACTTTAGTGAGAGAAAGAAAAATCTTATTATGAGCTCCAACTCTCTACCTTAGAAGGTAGAGAGTATTTATAGTCTTACAATAAAACGCCACACAACGGGCTGTGGATCAGGCGTACAGTGGGTAAAGACCCGTCCTTCCTCCACGGTGTTACATAACTAAATACTACTTAACATAAAAGAACTACGACTACGAGCTTTCTAACGATTACATATACTTGAGGTGGCCGACTCTTGAATACTTGGAATTTCTAATTCCTAACAATCTCCCCCTAAGGGAGGTCACCTCAATCATGTACTAAGAATTACATTGAATACAAACAGATATTACAAAAAAATTGTTCTTGCATTCTTGATGTAGTGCTTTGCTCCGAAGCTCGTAGTCATTGATTCTTCTCATTGCATGTATGGATAATCCAAGTGGAGGTCTTTTACTGATCCACGTGATAATAATTTTGAGCCAGCTTTTGAGATCATCCGCTAACAAAATCTCTGAGACATCCATTGTGGTGTTGGTATTACGTGATGTTGTAACTTTCGGACTGACATTCTCACATTCTGGATCATGATATCTTCTCATCAGAGTAGCGGAAGCTTTCGTTGATTCATGATATTGGCAGCAGTGTAGCAGAAGCATGGAGTGAAAATATCAGAGTCATTGATGCACTAATCATGATAACTTTCAAGATGAATGTGTATAGTGAGCATGCGGCTATGGATTGGCCACTTCATTCTGATCAGCTGCAAACGTAGGGCGTACCTGCATAAAACATTTAGCAATAAAGCGCACGAAAGTATCTTTGATCACTTTCGTTGAATTGAGGTACACGGCCCACGGTTCCCTTGATCAAGCATAAGTACCGCTCAGATCGTAAAATTCAAGAATTTCCTTGACAGGGTTTCAAGCGCTTCTAGCCGTTCTCAAACCGAACATCTCAAAGAAGACAACCGACGAGGAGTGAACCAAATAATAGAGATTCACTGATTGACAAAAGAGATTTAAAAAACAATCGTGTATCACTCAGTAGAAATTGTTTTTGCAATACAACGAAGGTTTTAATGAAAATCAATTATCAATCATAAAACACCTTTTAATTTGAAATATTAGTACACGGTCGATGTACTAATGAAAAAAAAATTTGAGCACAACGACCGGTTTTTCAAAGGTATCCGTCAATCCATAACCTGAACCAGGATTGATTCAAGAATTGAATCGCTCCATTGTTTCTGTTCAGTTGTCACATGGTTGATCTAATGAGTAGATCTCACTTGCCACCTACCAGGAGCTTGTTTGATGTTGGCTCCAGAAGGCTTTCCATCTTCATTGTGAATATGTATGCATATCACTCGGATGTTCCGCAATACCACAAGGATAATGCGTAGGACTCAAGATATAATCTCTCTTTCCACGTTGTGTGAAACAGAGAGTCTTCATTGAAAGTGTCCTAATGAGATTTATTGATGATCTCGTGGCTCTAGACTAAATTTGTGCATATTTGGATCCTATATCGGAGACTAGGGAGAGGGTCTCCTTCTTCAATATCAACAATCTCTAAGAGAAAGTCGATAGATAATGTCGGTTCCCCGTGAGAATGAAACAAGTCCTTTTAAGAGGAACTTGAGTGGTTTAGAAAGTTGAAGTGCAGTGCGTCACTGGGTCCATGACGTCTTGTCTTCAATACCGATGTTACCATCAGTAGCATATGAATTGAACCCGGTTTCTGCCCTAAGGTTGAATATATGGAGGGCTATTTGTTTTCACCCTTTTATCATTCAATTCTTTTTCATTCTTCAAGCCCTTCAGTGCTTACCGAGACTTCATAGCTAGAACCTTGTTGGGTTTATTCAAGTACTAGCTCAGTCTCATCAAGCACTCTTCCCATGTCTCATTTTTCTCCTTTTATCATCATACCTAAGAACTCTACACTAACTAGTGGATAGTCCTCGGTAGATCCCTCCGGTTCTGGCGGATCATGGGAACACATACCTAACCTTATCATCCTTATATCACCGTATATAAAGTAAAGTTGGTCGGTCTATTTGGTATTGTTCATCTGCCATTTGGAACCAATTGAAAACCATTTGAAAATCAATCAAGATACTTGTGATATATTATCAAAGAATTTTGTACCTGAATTGTTTTTGATATTTTTTAGAACGAGAACTCCCCCTCAACATGTGCATCAAGTATTTGAAATCGTTTTGCACATGGAGGCAAGAGAAAGAATTAACTTCTTTAATAACCATTTTCTAAAAGATATCAACGTCACTTCCCAAATCAAATCAAGTAGATAAAGCATTTTGGGGAAGGATGAGGTTTTCATGATTTTGCTCCTCCTCAATATGTGCCTCGAGGTTTGAAAAGAGTTTTGCACATACTAGAGGAAACCTGCACATTGAGATAAATGATCACGTTTCAAATCATTGTGGTTTAAGATGGATGTTCCCCCTCAACATGTGCATGAAAAATTTAAAATCGTTTGGCACATGTGGGAAGGAGAGCTTGTACATCCTTATAAAACCATTTACCGATTTATCAGTATAAATCCAATTTAAATCACAAATTCTCCCCCGATCACAATTATCAAATCATTTGAGAATTGTGATCACTTGTAGATTTAAATTGATTTTGACAGCTTTTAAGGAGAATTGTGACTTGATTATAAAAACGTTTTAACTGATAAGGATCGGATTCTGAGACTTTAAACTCCATTGAATAATCATGCATGATTATCTTTTGAAAACAATTGAATGACAAATAACCTTTTAATTTAATTGAAATCATTCTCCCCCTCAATCAATGACATAGGTTGTTGATTGAGAGATAGATATTATGACAAATAAGTCCAGATGATTATCAAAAATAGAGTCCGAGTTATTTTTACAAAGTAATTAGTATTCAGCAGATAAATGTTTATAGAATCAGAGCATGGAAATTGAAAACATGAAAGAAAGCATGGCTCTGTTCTTTCTTTGCAAAGCAGGTTACTGCCTGTAATGACAATAAACCATGGTTTCTCTTTCTCAATTTTTTTTTTTAAACATTCGAACAACATCTAAAGTCCCGTGTCATTCTTTGAATGACAGCACAAAGACCGTAGATATTATTGAACCGAGAAAAATATGACAAATTGACAATATTTTTTTGAAGATTTTTCGAATTTTTCATATTTTTATGGATTTTGAAAGTTTTATAATTTTCTATTTTGTTTTTCGAATAAATATTTACAAGAGATAGATGAAGATAGACCTTTACTCCTCGTCTTCCTCCTGAAGACATTTGAGTGTTTCTGGTTGAAGGCTTTTCATGCCAAGTCGTGGAAGAATAAACTCAAAGCGTTCTCTTGGAAGAGCTTTGGTGAAGATGTCCGCTAACCGTATTCAGACCTCACAAAATAGAGTTCCACCACACCTTTTCCACTTGTTCCCTGATGAAATGATGTCGAATGTCGATATGCTTAGCTCTTAAGTGTTGAACGTTATTGCATGAGAGAGCAATAGCACTTTTATTATCACAAAGGAGGATTTTGTTGAATTCAAGGCCATAGTCAGTTAATTGAGATCTCATCCAAAGGATTTGAGCACAACAAGATGACATGGCCGTATGTATTCTATCTCTAGAGGAAATAGAAGAACTCATTTGCTTCTTTGACGACCAGCTCACAAGCTTATCACCCAAAAACTAAGTACCTCCGTGCACTTTCGACGAGTATCTTGACACCGCATGATCATCTGACCGCATATGCCGTTAGTGACATACCGATGTGTTTCGGGTACCAAAGTCCCATATTGATGGTTCCTTGGAGATACCGAAAGACCCGCTTAACCGCTTCAAGGTGCCTTTTAGTAGGCTTAGCCTGGTATCTAGCACACATACAAACAAAGAAACAAGATGTCTAGTCTGCTAGCTGTGAGGTACATCAGGGATCCAATCATACTATGATATTTTGTTTGGTCTACCATGATCCCTGAGTGGTCCTCATCTAGTTTGGTTCGATCAATCATGGGAGTGTCAACAGGGTCACTTGAATCAAATCCAAATTTCTTTAAAATCTCATTTGCATATTTAGATTGATTTATGAAAATGCCTCCGAAACTTTGTGAAATTTGTAATCCCAAGAAAAATGACATTTGTCCCATCATTAACATTTGAAATTTTGAACTCATTTCATTTGAAAAACGGTCACACTCATTGGGGTTAGTCGAGGCAAAGATGATGTCATCAACATAAATTTGAACGTGAATTAAATGTTTGCCCGACCGGTGAACAATGTTGGATCAATCTGCTCTCTTTGTCAATCCGGTAGATAGAAAAAAACTTTGATAGCGTATCATACCATGCCCTTGGAGCTTGCTTTAAACCGTAAAGAGCCTTCTTCAAACGATAAACGTGAGTAGGATGCTCGGGATTCACAAAGCCTTCAGTTGGTCGACATAGACGACTTCTTTAAGATCTCCGCTCGTAAATGCCGCCTTTACGTCCATCCATGATAGACTACCATGTTCTTACTAGCAAAGATTAGCCAAGAAGATTCTGATTGCCTCGATATGAGCAACAGGAGCAAATGATTCCTCAAAGTCAATACCTCTCCTTGACGATATCCTTTAACAACCAATCGAGCCTTGTTCTTTAACACATCACCATGCTCATCAAGTTTTACTTTGAAGATCCATTTTAGAGCAATGATCATAGCACAATCTGGAGCAGGTACTAAATCCCATACATCAAGTCGATCAAACTCATGAATTTCTTCTTGCATGGCATTGAACCACTGTCCTTCATCCATGGCGGTTTTAACATCTTTTAGTTCGATCTTAGATAGTACAGAGTTAAAGAAGCACCATAAGGCATCTATTGCAAGTTGTTTTCGTGTAGATACTGGACGAGAGGGGTTTCCAATGATGTTGTCTAATGGATGATCGTGAGTCCATTTTCTAAGGTGTTCATGTGGTTGTTGTTGAGGAAATGAAGTAGCTGAATCGATTTCTCCGATGAAGACGGTTCGAGGATGATTTAGGAGCAAATATATTTTCAAACGGAGCATCTTCATGAGTAGCAAAGGGATTTTCTTCATTGTTGATAGCAGATACAATTCCCTGATGTACACTCGATGATTGATGATTTGTTGATGAGACAGAGTGATCAGCAGGCGCTTCTTGACTTAATGATATTGAGACTGAAGGATCAACATCATTTACTTGGATAGAATCAGCCTCTGTTGTAGGAATTGATGCATCATTAGCACTTGGCTCATACTGTTCATCAAACATAGGATCAAACAATTTTCTTAAATCATCTTCTGATGGAGGTACATATGGAGCTGCTAGGGAGGGATTTGGTACAAGGGATGAACCAATTGGACTGCTTTTGAAGTGCGGGTCCGTAACTGATTGCCAGAGCCGCTTTGACCGGCCACTCATCAAACGTAACGGAATTGTTTCCATGATATTTCGGGTTCTTTTGTTGTAGATTCGGTATCCTTTTTGTTTGGTGCATACCCTACAAATACTCCAATGTCCGCTTTAGCTTTAAGTTTGCCTAAGTCTTGACCCTCATTAGTTGGATAACATAATGCACCAAACACACGAAGGAAAGAGAGATTAGTTTTCTGTTGTGGACAAGTTCATATGGAGTTTTTCCATGAACAAGGTGGAATCAGGGAACGATTTTTGTGTAGCATGCAAAGTGGCAATAGCTTCACCGAGAGAAACATTGGAACCTTTGAGTAAATCAAAGATTGTTCTAGCGGCTTCCACAAGAGTTCGATTTCGCTTTCAACTACACCGCTCGTTGAGGAGTTCGTGGAACACTTCTTTGATGGCCGATTCCAATGCTTTCATAAAATTCACTAAGTTGTTTGTTAACAAACTCAGTTCCATTGTCTGTCGGATAATTACATTTTTGTTAAGTCGAACCTGCAGCTGCTTGATGAGTTTGATGATGATATCAGGAGTTTCATCCTTTGTCCTTAAGAACTTGACCCAGTTGAATCTAGAGTAATCATCAACCACAACTAACACATATTTCTTCCCAAAGATATTCTGCACTCTCATTGGTCCACATAAATCCATGTGAATTGTATGAAGAACTCTGTAATTGAGTTTGTAGGTTTGGGTTTATGGGCATACTTTTTGTTTTTTCCCAATTGGCATGCTGAACAAAGATGATCCTTTTCATACTTTAGTCTAGGTAAACCTACAACTAAGTCCTTTCTGGAGAGATCATTGATGGTGCCGAAGTTCAAGTGATTGAGACGACGATGCCATAACCATGACTTTGTTTTCGAAGCCTTTGACAACAAGCAAATTGGAGAGGACTTCATCATATCATCGATAAAGATGGTGTAAAGATTTGAAACACAAGTCCCTCTTAACAGTTCCTTACCATCAAGTTCTCTAACAAAACAAGTATGTTTTCTGAAGGTTACTTCTAGATCAGAATCACAAAATTAACCAACAGAGAACAGATTATGACCAAGACCTTCCACATAGTATACTCTAGAGATAACACTATCACCAACAACATAATCTCCATAACCCATAATTGCACCGAAATGATCATTCCCGAATCTAACTGTCCCGATGAATTTGCTGAAGTTCATGAGCCGCGACCGGTCGCCAGTCATATGCTTGGAACAGCCTGAGTCCAGGTACCACAGAATGATTTGAACGATCTGCAATTGAACACAGACAAGAATGGATAATTGGAAACATTGGATCCCCACGTGCTGATGGGTTCCTTTTGGTTAGCACAAACAATCTTTGAATCGCAAACCCTAGATGCAATGGCATTATCACTAGGAGCGAACTAGTAGAAGCATCGACTTAGTCAAATGACCTTTTGTGCTTAATGGGATTATTCTACCTGTTGGCTTCCAAACCTTAACAAGCACTATTCTAGGCATAGTGGATCTAAGGGGTAAGGTTTGCCATGCGTTAATATTCTACCTGTAGGCTTCCACTGAAATAGTTTCCAGGATTGCTTAATCTGTTTCGCTCTCCAAACTTTCTTAACTGGGTTATGAATCTTAGACCTCGGAAATAACACATCACATTTATCATGATTACCGAAGATAAACATTTTTACATGTTTTGCGTAAAGCATAAGGGCTCGAATTAATTTCAGTAAGCTTGGAGCTAATACTAGAACTAACACGATTCTTTTGTTCAAATCAAACTTCTTGTCCCTATGGTGTTCTTTCACTTCCTTATCATGATCACTTTTAGTTTGCGAAATCCTATCCTTCTTTGCATTGCTTCTAGGTTTTGACCTGCTAACTTTAGTGTCAATCTTAACATCCCAGAGAAGTAACGATGGGAACATTACTTGGCTTCACTACTTTCGCATTCCCCTCTAGAAGTGTGGGATCTGAAATTCTAGGAGGCACATCAAAGGTTGCTTGCTTGAATTTCGACATGGAAAAAGGCATATCAAGGGTCACATACTTGGCTTTAGGCACAGAACAAGGCACAACTATTCTATCTCGCCTATTGCTAGATTTCGGACTTGTGACGATTACATACTCTAAGAGTTCCTGAGATCGTTTGGTATCCATGCAGGCATAGGCTATAGTACTATCAAAAGGTTTTTCTAATATTTCATCTTCAACAATCTCACGGAGACCCTTCAAACTTTCCTTAAGGTATGAGAGATATGCTTTATGTGCAAGTTCATTCTTCCTAATGGGCGGGGGAATATATAACATATCGATAGCATATTTATCACAAGCGTAAACCTTAGGAACAGAGTATTTGCAATTGGGGATTGGCAACTTTCCTTTCACCTCACGCTTAAGATTCTCAATATCAAGTTAAGTAGAGAAGTTATCTTTTCAATTTATTTATCATGATTAACTTTAAATGAATCACATAACTCTTTGTTTTGATCATTAACCTTTGAAATTTCAACTTTAAAACAATCATTTTCCTTTTGCAAGTTATCAATTATGTTTTGAAGTTGGAAATTCTCTAAAGGTGGAGGCATATGGGAACCAGTCACATCCTTCTTTTCACCTTTCAGGTTGTGAAATTTGGGCTTTCAATCTTTTGATCGTGTTATAATGAGCTCAATTTGTTCATCACGCTTTGCTAATTTCAAAACTGCATCAAACTCGGGAGCATCGAGGATGTCATGATATTTGAGGTTTTAACATTTTCTTTGAGATGTTGATGTTTTAATTGCAAAGCAAGATGTTCAACTTCCAATTTAGAATAATGTTTGACCAAGTTATCATGATCATCCTGTTCTATTTTCTCATGCAATTTTGAATTTGTTGTTTCAAGCTCAATTACACGATCATGGGAGACTCTCAAAGCAACAGATAATTCATGAAATTGAGATATATTAATTGAACAATTCGTGGCAGTGTAAAACAAATCTTGAGCAATACATTCAAAAATCAGATTCTCATTCAGTGTATGCAAGTTCTTCCTCTCAATCTCACTATATTTTAATTCTCTCTCATAGTCACTAACCTCAACTATCATTGCATCAAATTCCTTCTCCATTTCTTTAATATCTGAGTGTATTCCTTTTTTAAGACTCTCAAATTGACCTTTTAATTGTTTAAAGAAAGGCATGACTTCGGTTAAATAACATTCTTTAGTCTGCTCAAAACCCCTTTCCCCCTTAGTTATCCCTGTAGGTGTGATTCTCTTTTTATACGTTTTCTCAAAATCAACAAATAGCTGAAATATGACATATTGACTGATTAAGGTCTTGCTCTTAGTGGCAATAGTTCTAGGAACTAAATGCATTGGTGTATTAGGAGGATACACAGTTGCTCTAGGCAATTTCCTACAAGGGGGATTCTTTTCAACAAGATTTTCAACTTTTTGTATTTCCATATCCTTTTTCTGGAACACTTGTTCAGGAGTTAATAGAGTTTGAGGCTTAAACATATTTAGGGAGATCCAATTTTCCTTAGTGTAATCATGGGGTTTGATCGTTATGTTATTCTTTTTACACTCAGGATCTTCTAACTTCTTATTCATTTTCTCCCTAGTGACTTCATCAGATTTCTTATCTTCCTTAGTGCACTCAACCAACTAGGTTTCTCGCCTAGGCTTAAGGATTTTATTACCATCATAAAGCACCTTATGAGCATTTCTAGCCTTTTTAATTACCTCTGGATTTGGTTCCTCAACAAGGGGAATGCTATGCTTATCGCTTAAGACTCTATGCTTAGTGATCATGTGAGCAGTCTGAATGGTATTCCCTTGTACGTACAACTTATTTTCAAGCTTGTTTTTCAAAGTTTTTATATTGGAAAAATCATTCAAAAGTTTTGATTCTTTAGCATTGAATTCTTGCTTAAGCATTTTAACATTTTCTTGAAGTTCGTGTTTTTGCTTAGCAGTTTTGGAAAGCTTTTCTTGTAAGGAGTTTAACTCTTGTTTTAATACTTCTTCTCTAAAATTACTTTTTCTAATAATTGTATGCATTTGGATATCCATCTCCCCGCCACGAGTGGTAAGTTCAAACTTAGCACTGCTCGTATATGGCAACTTGATCCTTATAGGTATTGAGTTCTGGTCAAGGAATCATCAGCACAAATGCACGGTACTCATGCAGCTCATAATCATCATTTTGAGAAGAAGATGCACAACTAGGTACAACAGAAACTTCCATGCAACTTACCTCAAGATTGACATGCACAGTGTACCGGACTGGTGCATCTCTATCTTGGGTACATCCGAAGCTTCCATGGAGCGTTCCTTTGCATTAACTTGTACAGGTTGTATCCGTGCACCTCTCTCTTTGTGAATTTGAGTACGAAGATTCCATTTTTGCATTATCCGACTCATCATTATTTGTTGTCATGATACGATTCAAGAAGACCCATTCTTCAACAGATACATTACCCAACTTATCACAACAATCTTTCAACTGCACTTGACACTCATTCACGTTTTCATTATTTTGTGCAGACTCTTCAATGTACTTTTTCACATTATCCATGAGTTGGATAAATGTCTCAATGAATTCCGAATTTCCATTCCAGATGTTTTTGAAGGAAATCACAAGTGTTGATCGTGAATCGCTGAATATTCCCCACGATGAATGGTCAAATTGTTTGTAGATTACTTGAAGAGCTGACCGAACCATCCTTTTGAACCTTTTCATTGGTAAGTTGCAGCTTTAAATGTTCTAAGTTCAATAGCAAGCTTCTTGTCAATGTAGGTAAGTCCCGGAAAGAGCACTACATGTTCGATCCCCGCTATGGATAACAGCTGCATGAGGTGCGATGAAGTAGCCGATAGGGCTCAATGTTGCATTCCATTTGCATGGCATTCAGAAAGTGTGCAATTCATTCTCATTGTACTCAGAACATGAAGATCTCTCATCCTCGTTGTTTAATTCAAACATCTTTAATCGTTCAGTGTAGCATCCATTATCATTATTATCCACAACATCATACAATTTAAGCACTTCTGAAATCACTGGGTCAGTAGAGTAAGACATGATGTGTTAAGATGACTGATGGATCGATACAATGAAAGACGATTGTGTGATAGGACTTTAGATTGTTCGTAGGAAAAGCTGAAATGTTGATTGGTTGAGATTTGGATTGGTTGATGCACGTTTTTACGGAGAATTTTTAGGTCTAAAAACTTAAAACCTCAATAACTTCCTTTCGAGGGATTTGAGCCTCGAAAAATTCATTTCACGACTTCGTTGTGAAACCTCACAATATTCAGGTCGTTTTGACAGGTATTTCGCTGAAAACGGAGTTACGGATCAAAAGTTATGGCCGTTTGAAGTTTTGACGTAAAAAGTCAACTTTGGTCAAACCTCTTCTTCGTAAAAATCAACCAAGTCGCTAAAACCCTTGAACCAAGTCGCTAAGTACCAAGTCGCTAAGTAGCAACTCGCTAAATCACCAAATCGCTAAGCACGAAGTCGCTACACAGTCAAGTCGCTAAAGAGCAACTCGCTAAGGTCCAAGTCGCTAACACCAAATCGCTAAGAGTACTAAATCGCTAACAATTTGCACTGCAACTCGCTAACACTTTTTGAAGCAAGTCGCTAACCTCGTTAAGTCGCTAGCCGTAGTGGAGAATCCACTAACTTGTACTATTTGTCGGCTTGTCTCAGTAGACAAGTCGCTAGGACCAAATCGCTACCAAATAACACTCCAACTCGCTAACTTTTTATGAAGCAAGTCGCTATGATGAATATCACAACGAGAACCAAGTCGCTAGCAAGAAGAACTTAACAAAACACACTTTTTAATCCAAAACACGTCCAACCACGATGATTCAAGCTTACCAAATCAAAACCCAAGCACATACAATGAATCTAAACACAAAACTACACCCAAGATTCAAACTTTAACACTAGAAATGAATCAAATGATGCAAAAACCACTAAACTTTTTCAAACTCTAAAACCACCTAAAAGTCACTAGAAATCCAAAGATATGTAAGAGATGATCAAACCGTGGCTCTTGATACCAATTGTAAGATATTGGATTTCTCATACACATCAAACCATATTGCAAAGTAGGCGTACAAGAGGTTTTTAGAGAGAGAAAGTTAGAGGTTTGGGAACTTTAGTGAGAGAAAGAAAAATCTTATTATGAGCTCCAACTCTCTACCTTAGAAGGTAGAGAGTATTTATAGTCTTACAATAAAGCGCCACACAACGGGCTGTGGATCAGGCATACAGTGGGTAAAGACCCGTCCTTCCTCCACGGTATTACTTAACTAAATACTACTTAACATAAAAGAACTACGACTACGAGCTTTCTAACGATTACATATACTTGAGGTGACCGACTCTTTAATACTTGGAATTTCTAATTCCTAACACATCATAACCATTGTCTTTGAAACCATAAATCACGAATGATCCACGATCACTCGTCATCCTCGCTCATCTCGTCACCTTCTTCATCATCATACTCATCATCATCATCACTCTCGGTTACATAGTTTTCGCCCACAATCTCCGAAACGAACTCCTCTTCTTCTTCTTCTTTCCTCCAACTCCTGATGACGATCCTCCAACATCATATCTTGCTCTACCAACCTCAGGTAAACGACCATATGCGGGCACTGGATCAGGTAAACGACCATATGCGGGCACCGGATAGGGTCCAGGATAAGAAGTGTAGGGAAAAGGATATGGTGGAACATTGGGTGGATTGTAGGGTGGTAACTCGTACTCGGCTTCTAGAGGCAGGTGTTAAAAGATAGGCATTGAATAATCATTGATGTAGTTGTTTCTCAACATCATCGAGTCTCTCCACACATCCCTACACTGAATCTCATCTAAATGATGGTTCCACTCTCCCCAACCTGAATCAAAACTACTGGACGTACCCGTTTGCACGTTCCCCATTGGTATGTTTCCCATTGGCACACTGCCCTGCTGTTGTGGTGGTTGTTGTTGTGGTTGTTGTTGTTGCGGCTCAATCCATGCCCCCAAAGTTTTCAATCTCTTATTCAAGGCATTCCCAAAACCATTTGCACTCCACATCTCACTAAACTTTGGCTCTCCACACTTAGCCAACTCATCATCATTATAATACCTAAGATTCTTCACCAACCTTGTCACAAAATGTCCTCCACAAATATTGTTATTGCTCTTGATCCCCGGGGCCCTCCTAGACAAATACTCGGCTATCTGCCAAACCGCATTACCGTCCTTGGTCTCTTCCAGTAACATCATAACCCATAAGTCTGGTTTCTAACATTTGTCCCTGCTCTTCCATACCTATGAAACGGCCCAGTCACTATCAATTTGTGAAGTATCCTCATTAACGGATTCCTGATGGTTGTAACATTCCTCCTAGTGCAAGAAGGATCTCCCACTCGATTCCAATAGGTGGGTACACTAGGGAAGTCTTTTTCGAACCTGCGAAGCCTTGAAAAATGTGCTTCAACTAACCGATGATTAACCTCATGTGGCTCATACAGACCAAGAGCCACGCCAAAAGCCGGCAAAGTGTAGGCATGATCCCGTCCACAAAGCCTAAACCAAACACAAACTTCCTCCATCAAGCTCCGAACATTAACCTTTCTTTCAAAATACATGGTTGAAAAGAACTCCATACACCACTCTCGATAGACCTCTTCATTGATACCAAACGCTCTTTCCCATGACAAATCATCGAACGAATCTCCATCCGCCGGATACACATAAGATGTCCGCATCATTCTTCTCAACTCCTCTTCACACTCATACTCCGCAAACAAATCCCAATCAATCACTCTCGGAACCAAACATGTCCTATTTTGCAATTTTGACAACCTTTCCTGAAAAGCATGCTTCTCCCCGTCGGTGAGATCTTTGAACTTTAAGTTGGCATTTGCTTCCGTCTTCAAGCTATACTTGACTTTCTTCCTCTCGTTCCTTTGGCAAAACTTTGTAACAATCGGGTTAATTGGAACTGGTCCCGAGCTTGAGCTACCTACAACAATTCTCTGTAGAAATCATAAATATAAGACAATATAAGAGTGTTAGAAACAAACGGGAAGGTCCATGTACCCTCTAAGGTCCACTTCAAAATTTCAAAAATTTCCAACACAGAACCTGGAACCGGATTCGGTTGTAGAGCAGCCGAATCGGTTGCCCCTTTTGGCCAAATCCAACCGGTCGGTTGCGTTGCGCAACCGGATCGGTTATGCAATCTGCGTAAGGCTTTGCCTTCTAAACCATTACCCACTCGAATTTTCTAAGTCCAATCCACTCCTAGACTGCATTCTAACATCCTCAATGATTTATACATCCTTGAATTACTCTAAATTCGCTTTCCAAACCTCAAATCATCACACATTCATCATATTATAACTCAATACATAAGACCTATACTCTTCAATTACTAGTTCTAATCAACAATGTGGCATCTATTACTCACAAAAACATCTCGTCTACCACTAGGAATCACCAATTGCAACCTAACTTGATTCAATGGCTTAACCCAATTAAATCCGAAAATTTAATCATCTAATACTCATTCCATGTTGAATCAATCACTACAATTCTTTTTGCAATGCATTCCTATATTAATTACCCACTTAATCCAAAAAATATTACAACTTAATTCGAATTATATCAAAATCCCCCAAATTAGTGACCTAATATGCAATTCGAATCAAATGCTCTAATTAAACCTCAATTGAGTTAATTAAATGTAGATGCTTACTTGTTTGGGTGCCATGATGATCTCTTACAACTTAAACAACCTTCAATTAGCTTCTCTTGGACGAATTTTTGCAAAACCCAGCTGGAGTATTAGTGTGTGTGTGTGTGTTTTTCTAGAAAAGTGAATTTTTGGTATATATACTTGTATGCAACCGGTTCAGTCATGGACACAACCGTTTCGGTTTGCATTTTGCCAAATTTTGCATTGTTCATGTTACTTAGGCATTTTACCTTCCAAGCAACAATTTTTACTCAAAAATCCTATTAAAAATGCACACAACATTCATCCACCAATTGGAAATTTCAACAATCATCCAATCTTAAAACTCAAATACTCATACTTATGAACTAAAACCAAAACTCATAATTATAATGCATTAACCAAATAACCTCAACATAAAAATTAAAAGGTAAAATTGAAATAAAAAACAAGAAATCCTAAATGCATAAAAATTAAAAAGAAATAGTTCATGAACTTCAAGCAAACAATTGCTTGTTTATTATGGTGTCTTGTTTTCTCCTTAGAATTCCTCGAAATACTCTTGTCTTAGGATGTCTTCACTTAGAAATTTTCCGGTTAACTCACGGTATGTTTCAAAAGTTTTGAACTTCCTTATGAATCTTCTTCCGTCCGGACATAGTACATAGAATTTAACGTGCCATTCTCCATCTCCAGTCTGTCTCTTGTAAATACCCGACCCCTCGGGTATCCATTCCAAATTCTTGAGTTGCACCGGTAAAGAACCTAAGAAATCGGTCAACTTTTTGTAGACTAAGATGTTTTTGAATGGGTTATAAAATGCTTCTACCGCTAATGCACGTTCCATCTCATCCTCTATATCAAAATAAGGTGGAGCTAATGGTCCATACATCAGGTTTCCTTGGATATCACGTCCTACTTCGAAACAAGTCAAATCCTCGTCTGCTTCCATCAATTCCAAGTCCTCCATAAATTCCAAAGTTGGTCCTCTTGGTTTGGGATAATATGTTTGCTTCGAAATCCCATCATCAATAGTCATAGTGCCTCTTCCCATGTCTATAATCGCACCACATGTTCGTAGGAATGGCCTTCCTAATAGAAGTGGTAAACTCTTGTCCACCGGAATATCTAGGACTAGAAAATCAGCCAAATATGGTTGATAACCAATTTGAACTCTCACATTCTTCACCTCTCCCATTGCTTTCGCTTGAGAATTATCCGCCATGGTAAGCTTCGAATGATTTGGTTGTGGATTACTAAGACCAAACGTCTTAAACAATGGATAGGGCATGACATTAACACTTGACCCCGTATCGGCTAAGGCATAAACTGGTGTAGTCCCATTCACTTTAATTGGCAAAACAAAATTCCCCGGATCTTTCTCCTTCCGTGGCATGCCTCGAAACAAAATCCTATCTCTATCTTCCTCTGATAGATTCTTATCTTCCAACCTAGCCCTTGCTAGCATCACCGCATCCAATTTCTTACGGTAGAGAACGTAATCTTGACGTACCTCTATCACCGGTTTCTTCTCATTTAGCTCATGAAATTTTTGTTCAAGATTTTCCAAAATAGCTTCCTTTTGTTCGTCGGTCAAAGGTTTGAAAGGGTTTGATGTAGTAGGTAATGAAGGTAGGTAATCATTTTTGTTGGTAGAGGTGGTTGGGGTTAGTTTGTTGGATGAAGTTTTCTTCCTATTCGCCTTCCCCATCTTAACTACTTCCACATCTTCCTTTTCCATATTGGCACACAATTCCACTAGCATCTCGTTCACTCCTTTTCCTTCTTCCAAATCGGTGATATTAATCCTCATTTCCCCCAAAGCAAAATCAACTTGGCACTTGGTTGTTACAAGAAAGTCTTGACCAAAACACACATTGGGTTCGTCTGCATTCCCCTTTTCTAAGACAATAAAATCGGTTTCAAAAATGTGACCATGAATGTTAACCTTAAGATTTTTAACCATCCTTCTTCCGTATTCTTCGTAATCCAAGCGTACATGACCAATTTCGTCAAGAACCTTCTCCACAATGTAGTTTTGTCCGTAAGCCATATTAAGTTGTGCGTCCCAAGCACTTACTCCTTCTACACTACAAGGCGTTCCAAACCTCATTAGTGGCGAATCATATTCTGTTAACGGTGCCTGTGTAAATACCACAACCCTTCCCTTCTTGGGAAGTTGAATTTTGTTTTCACCCATTTCTTCCATATTAGCTGTATCGATTCCCAAAACTTTCCTTTTGTTTTCCTCTATCTTAAGAACATATGAATCTACACTTCCTTTACTTCTCTCTTTCATATTATTTTAATTTTCTTTTCTTTTAAAACTCAAGAACATGACGTAGGTGTATGTCATTTTCAAAAGTCGTCTTCTTACTATAGGTTTTTTTTCTTTTTTTTTTCTGAGACAGGCGTATGATGTGTATGATTTATATACATTTGACTTTTTCTCATACATCGTTCTAACAGAACTGGATACTCTTAGGGATAATCACAGTCTGAAAATCGAACCGGACCAAAAATCGATCTGGTCCAAAAATCCGAACCAAAGATCAGACAAAAATGTTGGGGTCTGGATTGGTTCGGTCCAACAAAACACAATTAGTCGGTTTAATGTACGACCGAACCAGACCAAACCTAAATATGTTAGATCGGTCCGTTTTGATCTGATTTTTCGATTCGATCTGATCGACGGTCTATAATGCTCATCCCTAGATTTGTAGTATTTGATAAGTTATGACTAGTTAAAGTGCATTGACTACTTATCGGGTCGGAGCAGACCCGGTCAAGTTGACGTGTCATGGGCTTCTTCTTCCCCAAATTTATATATTAAAGCGTTTTTATAAAATCAAAAACCAATAAATAAATTGATCCAGAAAACAGTCATTTATAAAATAACGCCAAAATCATCGAAAACTAATCGAATTTGTAAAATAGAGAGATGTTGGAAAAGATCGGGTTGCCATCAAAGCCGTCGTTAAGAGGAAATAATTGGGTGGTCGATGCTTCTCATTGTCAAGGATGTTCTTCCGCCTTCACTTTCATCAACCGCAAGGTTTTTATATCTATTACTTTTTTTTTTACATATAAACTAGTTTGACTTTTTAAGTCAACTGGCTATGATCCAACTTTATATGACATGATCATCATAAGTCTTAGGATTAAACTTTAACTAATTTGCAATTTAGTCCCTGCGTTCGTGTTACCAGTAAGGATGTACAAGTTTTTTATACGAGTATAAAAGAAATTAAAAATGAACTAAAAGGTACGATTTCGAGCAAAGTTGCTAAACACGAGAAGGCTTGTTTAGAAAATCCCTTTTGTTTTTGATACATTTGATTTCCTAGCTCCGGGAGTTTTTGACTAGGGTTCAACGGGTTGTGCAAAGTAATTTTTCGAACCCTAAGACACAAAACTTCATGTTTAGTAAGATTGGTTTTGCCATCCAAAGGGGGTTGCGGCCATCTTATTGTAATTGAAAACTTTCGTATAATGTGTTGAAATATATAAATATATAATCTAGCTATTTAAACAAAAAAATAAAAAATAAATAAAAGACATGTATTTCTTTTGACATATTAGTGTCGACTAACTAAACAAGATATGCATTTATGCGACACAAGATTTCGGGACCAGGTTCATTTCAGAGAAATCGGGATTTTTAATCAAAATTTACACATGGCGGCTAACATTCATCAGGTTCCCGGGAACCCCCCTAGGTCCGCCCCTGATGATCATTAGTTTTAGATTAACCTTAGGAGGATGAAGTGAGAGTCCGCAACGTGAAATGATGTGATTTATTTCCCCATGTTGGTCATGGATCTGTTGGTGTCGGTGCCTAGTGGTGGCATTTAACCTAATTTGCTAGTATATAGGATTTAGGCTTATTGTACATATGGCGTAGGTCTTTAAGGTTCCCGTCTAGGTTTAACTAAGCCCTAGATAAGAAAATGGGGTTATCAATTGTTAGATCAGTAAGTTTGATTGAAAGACAAGCGTATTTCTTGAAGAAGAATTAAACATGGCATTAGTGGCAAAATGTTTATAACTGGCTCATACTATAACCTGGTGGATTGCAAGTATGTTGGATGTTGGGATATGGTTGCTTTTGCTTGTCTTGTATATGATCTAGTCGTTTAATTACGATCTTACTATAAGGTCAACAACATATGATCTAGTCAATTTTACAGTATGCAGTTGAAAAGTAGAAAATTTATTTTAGGATTATACTTGAACTAATTTGCAATTTAGTCCCTGTGTGCTTGCGTTAGCGGTTAGGATGTAAGCATTAACTAGTCAGGTATCCGATTTTAGTCTGGCATCGCCTTTTCCCAGTGTTCTAAAAGGCGCGCCAAGGCGCGAGGCGTGGCCTCGACGCCAAGAAATTGACCAAGGCGAGGTCAAGGCGTCGGTGAAAAGGCGTGATGGGGCTACGCGTAAAAGGTGGAAAGGCGCGCTTTTGGTAAGTATGCGGGTTTCATTTTAGAAGCATTTAGTGGATTTACGAATTTGGGCTTCAATTTCTAGTATTTAGGCTATTTTCTTCTGGGCCTCATAATTTCAAAACTTAATTCCTACTGGCCCCAGATTTGGCCTGGCTATTTGGGATTTGGGCTTTAGTATTTGAAATTGCTCTTAAAAATGATATAAAATTATAAATACATAAATCAGAATATTTTTTGTCGCCTTATGCACTTTTAAGAAACGCAAAGGCCTCGCAAAAGCTCGTAAGGCTTGAGGCGTGGCTATGCCGCCATGCCACGCCTTACGCCTTTAAGAACATTGCCTTTTCCTGTTCAGGTTACTGAGGTATCGCCTTCCTTAGTCTGCTGACTTATCTCCACTACGACTTAGGTCTCCAAGGTTTAGGTTTAACTGTTGTCATTAATGGCCATTAAGTATTATATAAGCCTTAGTGGTAGAGTCTGCAACATGAGGTCTAAGGTTCAAGCAATAGCATGCCGCAATTTGCAATTGAGGACTTATAGTACATCTGGCGTAGGTCTTTAAGGTTCAGGTTTAGATTTAGCTAAGCTTCATACTAAATTTGGGTATTACTTATTAGATCAGTAAATTCTACAGAAAGACAAGCGTGTTTTTTAGGGAAAAATACGGCAATTTTATAACCAGCTCGTGTGGAAAAAACTTGGTGGATTGTGAGTGCATTGGATGTTGGAATTTATTTTTATTTTGCCTGTTGTGTATATGATTGTTTGAGGTTTATTAAACTGGCGTCGAGTTAAACTTGGACGCACAGCTTAATCTCCGTATGCTCATGACTATCTATATAAACTTTTGGTTGGTAGCAAAATGTTCACTGGTTTTGGCGAGTAACTCAAGACGGAGTTGTATATAGGTTTGGAATGCAACAGTTAATCTGTTAATCATACTTGCTCATAGAAGAAGTTATACAGCTTTGACTGTCACTAATGTCCGTCTTCAGTTTTGCTATTAGGAAGTCAAGGGTACATGCTCTTTGCAGATAGAGGTAGTATGTTTCATCACATGACGATGATTAGATAATAACCTCCGTAGCGTGAGCTGTACCCCTTTCCTCTCCAACAAATAGGAAGTGTTTGAAAAGCTTACTCTAATATCATAAGCTTACTCTAATATTACTGATTTTAACAAGTGAATACTTAAAGGCAAAAAAAAAGTGCACTGTATTGATAGTAATGATTTTTAGCCCTTTGCATTTATAATGATATTGATGACCAACACATTCCATAACAAGAGCTGAATTTTAAGCTCAAAATGGAATAGTCAAAATAAAGTAGTAAAGATAAAGATTGATTTTAACCACTGCCCTTTGCATACAGCAAACCAATAGACTACATTTCCTAAGCCAGGGTCAACTAAATAATACACTAGGCTGCAGCTTACGTCCTCACAACCAAGTATACAAAAGTACACCCGATAGGCACCGTCAAATTGATTACTGTCTCAATCCTCTCCAGACATCCAAATGCTCCGTTCAATTTTATTTTAGTACCTGGAGCATACTGAATTGAAATGGAGTACCCATAGAGCATTAAATTTGGCAGATTGAAGAATGCCAAACACTACATACTTTCCTTATTAACTACAAGAGGAAAGTCGACTAAAAACAGCTTGGTTACATTTCCTTTAACTGGTATTGAAATCCAAAATACATGTTTGTAGTATCCTCACAACCTCACAGACCAAGTATAAGAACGCAATATCAAAAAGGTTCATCAAACTGCCAAGTGACTCCTCTAGATACCGCTTTTCAGATTTCAACCCCACCCCTATCCAGATTTTATGGCCTCGTAATGCTGTAGACTGACTTACAAAGTGTACCCATTTTTTCTTTCGGGTATACTTTACTACTTTAAAGGTAGTATTAGTCTATCAGAATAGATATTGATAAAGTGCTTCTACTTCTAATTTTAGGAATTTCTTTCAGTTTACTTTTCCGTTTGCTATAGGATCATATTAGTTTTATGGGTAATGTGTACTTATAAAGAAGATCATTATGCTTGATCTGGTGACAATTTTGTATAAATGTGGGATTTGCAGCATCATTGCAGAAGATGCGGGGGCTTGTTTTGTGGCAGCTGTACCCAGCAAAGAATGTACTTAAGAGGACAAGGTGAAGCACCTGTTCGTGTTTGTGAACCCTGTAAAACTTTAGAAGAGGCGGCACGGTTTGAATTGCGATATGGACACAAGAATAAATCTCGTAAAGGCAAGTCTTTTGTTTACATAACGACTGTTTGACTTCTCAAGGCATTGTAAAATTCAGAACTCTTATAACTTTTTGTATTTGGTATATAATCTCTCCGGGAAATGATTTTGCAGGGGTTTCGAAAACTCCATCCGATAATGAGGATGACGTCTTATCCAAAATTCTGGGCGATAGTGGAAATGAAGCAGTTTCACCAGATAAAGAGTTAGTTCACTCGCTTCCAAGTATGCAACGAGCTACAAGTGCATCAGGTTCGACTAGTGAAATGGATTTTGACATTGACTCAACTACTCCTGAAGAACTGAGACAACGAGCTGCAGAGGAAAAGAAAAAGTATAAAGTTCTGAAAGCCGAAGGAAAGCCTGAAGAAGCCTTGAGAGCTTTCAAAAGGGGAAAAGAACTTGAAAGACAAGCTGGAACTTTAGAAATTGAATTGAGAAAAAACCGCAAGAAGGCTCTTTCATCCAGCAGTTTGAACGAAACTAAAAAAATTGATAATGGAAAACAACTGAAACAAAAAGATGATCTTGCTAGCGAACTTAGAGATCTTGGATGGTCCGACCATGATCTTCATGATGCCGAGAAAAAGCCTGCGAACATGACTCTGGAGGGTGAATTATCGACCCTGCTTAAAGAAGTCTCTCAAAAGACTGATAAACCTGAAAAGAGTAATGTCGGTATCGACAGATCCGAGGTCATTGCTATAAAGAAAAACGCACTCGCTCTCAAGCGCGAGGGGAAGCTTGCAGAAGCCAAAGAAGAACTAAAAAGAGCTAAAATACTTGAAAAGCAGATCGAAGAACAGGAGTTGTTAGGTGATGATGATGAGTCAGATGATGAGTTCGCATCACTGATTCGTAGCATGGATATTGATAAAAAAGATATTTTAGCGCCTGGAAATGATCTTAATAGTAACTTTAACTTTGACCATCTTCTTCGCATGGACGACGTCCCCAACTTTGATGGTGACTTTGATGTAACTGAAGACGATTTGTATGACCCTGATATGTCGGCTGCTTTGCAATCTTTAGGCTGGACTGAAGATAAGGAGGATGTTGTTGATAAGGAGACCCTGTTAAGTGAAATACAGTCTTTAAAACGAGAAGCACTTAATAAGAAACGAGCAGGTAATACAGCAGAGGCCCTGGCTTTGCTAAAGAAGGCGAAACTGCTTGAAGCCGAGGTCAGTGGGGGCAATGACATTCAAGAAAAAGATATTCCACCTCAATCTTCTGCGCGTGCATCATCAAAACTTGATTCAGACCAAAAAGTGGCACCAAAGAGCAAGCTAGCTATTCAACGGGAGCTTCTTGCTTTAAAGAAGAAAGCACTTGCTTTGAGGAGGGAAGGGAAAGTGGATGAGGCGGATCAAGAATTGATGAAAGGAAAAGCTCTCGAGCAGCAACTTGAAGAGTTGGAAAGTGGTCCAAAAGTCAAACCTGCAGCTATGAAGAACGTTGACTTTTCTGCACCAATGGATGTTGAAGATGAAGGAGAGGATGTAACCGATACAGATATGAACGATCCTTCGTATCTTTCACTTCTACAGAATTTAGGCTGGCAAGAGGAAGATGACAGCAAAGCTCAAGTAGCAGCAGAGCCCGAAGTACCAAAACGACAAACTGTGGTATCAAAGAAAAGTAAATCCGAGATTCAAAGGGAACTCTTGGCCTTAAAAAGGAAATCCCTAGCTTTAAGACGCCAAGGTAACCTTGATGAGGCTGAGGAAGTTCTTAAAGCTACAAAAGATTTAGAAGATCAGTTGGCAGAGATGGAAGCACCAAAACAAGAACTGAGCGTGGACACACATACAGACAAAAAAACAGTTGTTAATAACTTCTATTTGATGGACGCGCACAAGGAAGAAGCTTCTGTGTCAAAGAAAAGTAAATCCGAGATTCAAAGGGAACTCTTGGCCTTGAAAAGGAAGTCCCACGCTTTAAGACGCCAAGGGAACCTTGATGAGGCTGAGGAAGTTCTTAAAGCTACAAAAGACTTGGAAGATCAGTTGGCAGAGATGGAAGCGCCAAAACAAGAAATGAACGTGGACACATATACAGACAAAAAAACAGTTGTTAATGACGTCCTCATGACGGAAGAGCCTAAAGTAGAAATTAAGGAAGAAGATTTGTTAAAGAGCAACATTGGTGCGGTTTTTGTAGATGAAAAGCCTCAAGTTGGTGTAAACGAGTCAACCTCAGTCCAACAGCAGATCCTGGCTCACAAAAAGAAAGCGCTCATCTTGAAGAGGGAAGGAAGGATTGCGGAAGCTAAGGAGGAACTGAAGCAAGCTAAACTTCTAGAAAAGGAGAGTATAGTTGTGGATAATAAAAACACGGATTCGGATATGATGGATAGAACCCCGGTTCCGACTACTAGCAAAGTGAGCAGTTCTGAACCTGTGCAGGTCACACAAAAGGAAGAAGTAGACAATACTCCACCTAAATTATCATCTCGTGACCGATTCAAATTGCAGCAGCAATCTTTAAGTCACAAGAGGCAATCACTTAAGCTGAGAAGAGAAGGCCGGACAGAGGAAGCAGATGCAGAGTTTGAATTGGCTAAGAATCTTGAAAGTCAACTAGAAGCCGCCACCGAGAAACCGGCAGGACCCGTTGACGACGTCGGTGTTGAGGATCTTCTTGATCCTCAACTTTTGTCTGCTCTTAGAGAGGTAGGAATAGAAAGTGCTGTCGCTCAGTCTCCACCTGAGAAGACACAGCCGGTTAAGACTACACCAGTTGTAAACAAAGTTCAGGCCGAGCCAGTTAAGGTTAAAGCAGTAGTCAACAAGACTGACAACTCGAACACAGATAGAACAGAGCTGGAAGAACAGATTAAGGCGGAGAAGGTGAAGGCAGTACAATTGAAACGTGCAGGAAAGCAAGCAGAGGCGTTAGATGCTCTTCGACGAGCAAAATTGCTTGAAAAGAAGCTAAATACCTGAGCTTTAACTCAAAGCTACAAGGCATTCTACTGTATTTACTCCGGGAAACAATATATTGTTGAATCAATATGCCATTATTTGATTCCGAGATGCACATATTGTTCTACTATTATTTCCAGAATCATAACGTTTGTACTTTGTACTATATGAATGAATATAATAACATTAACAATCCAAATTTGTTGCGAGTTACTATTTGCTTCTCTTTTGCACATCATGTGGTGTACAATGTAAACAAGACAGGTTGTATCGTAACATATAAACTGAAACTCATTACATAATTTAAAGCACGCAAAGAAGCTCAACGATATGGCAACAAGAACATAATTTAATTTTATGAAAATCATAACAAGAACATCCCTGATAATAAATTCTAATAGTAAAGTTAACAAAACATTTAATCACTTGGCTTTCTAACAAATTTTTCGGCCAGTAATCACATAACTTGAAAACATCTGATAGAAAATAATGAAAGTTCAAACATTACTCATCTGCAGGCATAACCAGATTGTAACGCCGAAACTTATTCGAGTATCCAATCCCCACAAGCTCCTTCGCTTCTTTAGTCTTGGACTCCTTAACCAATCCATCGATCACAAGTTGCATGACATTTGGATCCACAACACACCTTTCTCCAAAAGTTTGCTTGTAAAGCTCAACAGCCCAATCCAAATCACCCATTTTACAAGCACACCGGATCAGAGTTGCATACGTTGCTTTATTAGGCGCAGAATCACTTTCCATCAATTTCGCAAACCATTTCTTCGCCTCCTGCAAATCGCCATTGTTACAAAAACCATTGATCACAGCATTGTAGCTAAACACATCCGGCGTAATATTCTTATCCCCCAACTCCCCAAACACTTCAACAGCCTCACTCACCTTCTTCTCGGCAACCAAACCAACCAACCTAGCATTATAACTCCTAATATCCGGCGCCACACCTGATTCCCTCATCTTCCCCCAAAACCTCTCCCCGTCAACAAACCTCCCATTCCCATACAACCCAATAAGCAAAGTATTAAAACTAATCAAATCCGCCTCCAACCCATTCTTCTCAATCTCGCCAAAAACCCCACAAGCCAAATCAAACCTCCCCATCTCAACAAACGCCTTAATCATCGTATTCCACGACACAACATCCGGGCTCACACCAATCTTCCTAGGCAACTCCTTAAACATCTCCTCAACTCTCTCAAACTTCTTAGCATTAACACAAGCACCCAAAACCGCGTTAAACGCCTTAACACCCTTTTTCTCACCCGACATCTCCTCAAAAACCTTAAAAGCATGATCAAACATACCAGATTTCCCATACAAGGAAATCAACCTTACATTAAACCCTTCTTTAGAAATGTCATCATATTGTTTTTGGTCCTCTAGAATCTCCTCAATGTAGTTGAGCTTTTTCGCCGAAGCTAAGCGGCGAACCGTGTTGGTGTAGACATTGGACTGTTTGCGAAATAAATGGGATTCTGAGAGCTTTTTGAACTTTTCGACAACGCGTTTAAGGTTCTTTTCTCTGTAAAGATCCTCCGAGATTGAGGGTTTGGTTGCAATGGTTGTTGTGGTTGAGAATCTGCGGATTATGCGGGAAATGGTGGACATTTTTTGGGGGTTTTGGGTGAGGTGTGAAGAAATGGTGGCTTGTTAAGTATAGAGGGGACTGGGAATGTATTGTAGTGTGCTAAAACCCTAATTTATACTTTTTGGGGTTGAAATTTATCTTTTTTTGTTATAAATTTGGAATTTTTTTAGTTCGAGTTGAGAGATGAAAATGAAATAAGTTTCGGCATGGTTTCTGATCTTTTGGCTGACTAATTCACGGGATTTAAGTCTACAGCCATACAAACTCAAATTAGATACAACCATCCTTTTTCAAGAAAGTTGGTGTGGTCACTTAAAGTTGTTTATACCTAGCAGTTCAAGCTTCTTACCACTAGGGCATCCCTAAGTGGTTAGTTTCGGGTTTAATCTGGTGTTTCCAAAAATGGCATTTTGGGTCGGATTTGGGTTGGCAGGTCGGAAGCTTATGATGCGAGTACGACATGTTTAAGTAATCGGTAAAATTTGTTAACCCCAATATGTTTACGCCTAACATGCTCGGGTTAAATGGGTTGTCATATCGACTCGTTTAACACATTGTACTCGAATATACTTCTTAATCAATTTTTGAAAATTAATTTTTTATTTGTTAGAAAATTAATAAATAGAATGGTAGAATAACTCGTTCTCAACGTGAACGCTACCTGCATAATAAAGAGGTTAAGTGGGTTGATCTGAACACCCGAAGAGGTTTTACTCAACCTAATCCGTTAATTTTCATGTTGGGTCAAGTCGTGTTTCGTGTTGTGTCGAGAAGAAAAAATAAAATGAAAAAGATCTCGCACATTTCAAAAGAATAAAAGGAAAATTAAAGATAATAAAGGTCGAGTTTGTTGGGTCAAAGCCCACTTACCTACTAGGCTGAAAATCAGATTGCAGCCTCCTAGTATCCTACTTTATTGGGCCAAATCCCACTTACAAAATCATCACAAACAACATGTTCTTCAAGCCGGTCAAGGTAGCAAACCAGTCGAATTTTCTCTCACCTATAAGAGAATTATGATCAATGTATTTGTTTCCAAGTTTTAAATGTTGTTTGTTTTTAAAGTTAAAAAACATGCTATATGAGAAATAGTTATGATCAATCGAGAAGAAAAAATAAAATGGAATAATAAGAAAAAATCACAACACATTACATTTATGTACATACAAAAATATATACATCTCCTTTTAAAATTCTTATCCTTCTTATCATTCTCATTTTGATTATTCTTCTTACTGAATATCTTGTCATATGAGAAATAATACTTACTATCTACCGATAACACGAGATATCAACAATAAAGTATATAAATAGTAAGATTATTGTTGAAATAATTGCATGAAAAGTTGGCTACAAGACATGTAAAGTAACTATCAATTATTCTACTAAACTTGAGAATTTTATTATCTAGAATTTTCTTTATTCTCTATTGATTTTGTTAAATCATATACTATCAAATACATGTAGAATATTCTTTATTTTCTAGGACATTTCCTTAGTCATGGGTGTACTTTGATCAATCAAGCAACAGCCTATATGTACACACCAATAATAGCAACAACAACAAAAAAGTACTCCAATTAGTAAAATTATTTGCTTGATTTCTCAAAATAAAACTATTTTGAACAAAATAACTTCTATAATACTAGGCTTTGTATCCTTTATCAAAATGAAAAAACATTCACAGATTTTTTTTTTTTTTTTTTTTTTTTTTTATTTATTTTTTTTTAATAATAATCCAAATTACAATATTTTTTTTTTCTTTCTTTCAACAAACTCATTAGTATTTGTCTTGGGCAAGATTTGAGTTTCCTAACATCCCACAAAATTTTGACCAATAACAAGAAGATTCCCACTCCTACCCCACCCCACCCTACCCCACCTCATACCGAAATGTTACTCTTGTGAACTCTTGTTGCTTAACAAATTTCTTCACCAAATTCTTGCACAATCTTCCTATAAAAATGAAACATTTAACACAATTTCATCTTCATTTGAGACTTAAAAACCTCTTGATTGATCATTCTGCCATGCAGTTTCCTAACCTTTACGAAGACATGTCGCCTGTAATGGAAGAAACTCATGGTAGTCTCGGGAGGGTTTGCAGGAACAAGAGGCAAAACTATGACGATGATAATGATAATGATAACGATAACGATCCTGATGTAAAATACAAGTCCAAGAACCTAAACGCTGAAAGAAAGAGACGTGAAAAGCTCAAAACTAGGATGCTAGAATTACGTTCTATAGTTCCTAAGATAACAAATGCAATGACTTGAAATTTACCATAATCTTTATTTTCTTAGTTTTGAAAACTAACTTTTTGTTTGTTTACTAGTCCTAAAAGGTAAACTTTTTTGTTTCAGTTGAACAAAGAAACGATCATAATTGATGCCATTGATTACATCAAGGAGCTCAAGATTTCTGTTGATGATCTTACTCGAGAAATTTATGCAATGGACGAGGAAATGGCTAATAATGAGCAATCTTTTGAGATTATCCAAATTTGTCCCGAGGAAAAAATGAAGAAATGGGGCATCGAGGTTAGTTACTATATATATAAAAACCATTACGCATAGGTTGCACTATCATAATCAACAATGGTATATTGAAAAAACACAACTAGTGAAGCATGTATAGTTTCTTTTTGTTATGAATTACAAAAGTTGATATTTTCTTGATATAGTCGGAAGTAGTGGTGACGCATATTGATGAGAATAAGCTGTGGGTTAAGATTATTTTCGAGAAGAAGCTAGGAGGCTTTACAAAACTGATTGAGGCACTGAGCATGTTTGGGATTGAGCTTGTTGATGTTAGTGTTACCACCACGAAAGGAGCGGTTCTTGTTACTTCATGCATAGTGGTACCTGCTTTCGAATCATTTTGTAATTGTTAAAACATTATGTAGAAATAACTAAAACTAGTCACTGACATGTAATATTTGTATTGATTTGCAGGGAACCAATGGTAGAGTGCTTGTTGCTGAGCAGATTCAAGGAGTGATAGAAGATATTATTAAAGCGATATAAGCCAAATGAAACCATATTAAGTTATTAACTATAGGTGATCTTTATATATTAAGTAGTAAGGTTTTAATGAGAGGCAGAGGTAGAAAAAACGCCACATGAGATTATGTGACGCTTAAGGTAAGATTAATTAACAAGCAATTGTACGTTTACTATAATTAAGTCTATAATTGAGTTGTGCTATTGTTAAATACAGTTCATGAGCAAGCTAGAATTAGATATGAAAAGGAGTTCAACTAATCTCTAGAATAATTAAGCTTAAATTACTTGACTACTGTTAATATCTTATATATACTCCATAACCGATACTTAAACTTATGTTTTTACAGTAAAACCCTATAGTAAAAAGACACGAATTCCGGCTCAATTTTTAGAGGAAACGGCTAAAATCTAACACATCTTTTTCATGCTAACATAGATATCATCAAGCCTTAAATATGCTTTCGACAAACACATTCTTACAGAAAATATATAAAAACTAAATAGCCATCATAAGTAGTTTTAGCAACAAAATAACATCTGAACATACATGTTGTGAAACATATATAACATTTCATATATGAAACCATTTTGACATTATCAAATCGAGTACTAATTGGTGGTAAAAAACTAATTAACACTAGCTTATTGTCCTGATAATGTGACTCGCCAAAAACATGCCCTTACTGATTAACTTAGTAAAATCGTATGAGAAAATGAGTATTTTGCGCGCTTGAGTATCTAGGATTATAAATGCAAAGCATCTAGATTATCAATGTTGACAAGATAACACCATTCTAAATACAACCTCCCTATGTTAAACACTTATTATTTTGGAAGCTTTTACAACATTCAAAGCTAACGACACAGAAATACTACCAAACACATATAAAAACAAACACAGTACAGAAGACCAGCAAGACCCATTTGACCCATTTGTATATAAACCTATGCCAATATTATTGCAAACATGATATTCTACATTGAAATATATCACATACTCGATATGGCTAATGTAAGCAGTATCGTTCTAGTAGTTACAACATTGGTTGTGTTCTCAACAAACGCTAACGCAAGTAGAAGTTTAGAGAGCGGTATCATTCCGGTTGCTGGGCCAAGTCAAACACCAGATTCAAGTATGCATTTTCCTGGTATCAAAAGGATGCCGTGGCATCATAAATCCGACAAGTCAAAAGATGTTGCAGATGTTATACTCGGAGGATATGTAATGGCTTGTGTTGTTGTCGTTCTTTTGTACATTCGAGTCACAAGACGAACAAGTGAAGTTCATTCTTAGTATTGTTTTTGTTTCTTTTATGTAATGCCGTTAGTTTATGATATAGATTTTGACAATCTATCTAAACATTTATAATCACAAACAAAAGACATAAACTGAAACCTATAATATGGATCTCAGCATGTGCAACGTGCTCGATCGCTCAGATTTGGGTCATGTATACTTTGGAGTAATTAACACAAATTTTCTTAAACTTTTCACAAACGTTAATTATAACGGAGTAATTAACATCCATCAAATGCATGCGAAGAAACGCAAAGCAAAGCAAAACAATTCTTTAGTGGTTGTCATATGTATACATTGTTTGTCCCACATTGCTCGTGAATAAGGAAGAACTTGAGTATATAATGTACTAAACCTGGCATATTCATGTGCGTGTATGTGAGTGTTATACTTGAGGTTATGTATGATCGCTCATCCGCATGCATTTTTTATTTTAAACAGTGTGTTTTGCGAGTTAATTTTAAAATATAATTGACTTAACAAAAACTAAATGACCAAATCTTTGTAATTTAAGCTTTCAACCAAATTTTAAGTGGTGTATTTGATTTCAAATGGTGTGTTTTGTGAGTTAATTTTAAAATATAAATGGTATAACAATAACTAAATAACCAAATCTTTGTAATCCAAGCTTTTAACTTAATTTTTTTATGTTAAATATCTGACTATTTTTTCACGAGCTTTTTTGTAAAAAAAAATTATGCGATTGAAGATGTGAAATCCCTCTTAAATTCCCGCATTTCAGCTCAAAATTCACAATACGTACATATGATCAGTTATAAACATCAACGATCACTTGGAACACCATGAAGTAAAATGATCTAATGTATCTATAACATGAACGTATATCGTTTTATATATGCTTGGTGCAAACAACCCTGACGTGGCAACACAACCTTTCCGAAAAAAACGAAGGTTTTAACCAGTTTGTGTATGTGTAGCGGTAATTCAAACCCCGTAAACTAAACGGCCAAAAGTTCCGAAACCAAAACCGTTTCTTTTTTTCTTCTAATATTAATGACAGAAATTGCTTTAGTGCTATGTATCTCAAACATGAACGTAAATATTTTTACATTGACTTACGACTTGGGCCGTAGCAAGTACCATAAATTATTACAGGTTGGTTTCTATTTTATATATGACCCAAAATATTGGGCCTCATATTGGGCTTTAAATAGAAGAAATATGAAGTAAAGAAAAAGAAAATAGACCTAAAGGTTTGCTAGTTTTCAGAAGTTGATTAACAAGCAAAACAATATCTAATCATGAGCATGTCCATTTAATACAAGATAAATATAAAACACAAATTTTGATATCTTAGTTAGATAAAGTGAGAAGTCTGAACCTGCAATTCATCAGATCAGATCAAGAAAGCATTCATTTCTCATTTTCTAAAAGGGTGTTTGTTTCAGCTTATATACGACGAGCTTATGAGTTTATCTGATTTCGGCTTATATTTCATAAACCTCAATTTACTTGCTTATTTTGAGACTTATAGGCCTATGTTAGTTTTTCATATCATAATAAACTTATATAAGCCCACAAATGTCAAAATAAGGTGTATGAAATATAAGCCAAAAAACAAATAAGCTCGTAAGCTACATATAAGCTTAAACAAACACGCCCTAAAACTAATTGTATTACCCATGTGAATACTTAAAAAAAATGTTACATAAAATACATGTACATATCTTTCTTTCTAGAACTTAACATTAATAATTCATTGTGTTGACAAATTACTCAATCTTCTGTGTTTTATTATTGTACTAAGTTGACAAGTTTCCCCTATAATTTCTTAGGTACGAGTAACTACAAGATTAGGTTAATAGTCTCCCATATATACGACTATCCCTAATAACTCCATGCAAATAAAAACTACTCTTTATAAAATACAAGAAAAAAATATCTAACAATAATATTAGTTAACTCTTATCAACTTATATTAACAACTTTTATATATAAAGCACACGTATATACATACCACATATGTGTGTTTTTTTTAAGTATTTGTTAAAAAAGCATCCTGATAATCTGGCAATATTATAGCTTGTCTTTATGTTGTATATATTATTTGTAGGGTCGTTTTAACCTCTCTAAGATGTTGATTTTGGCATGAGGTTTCTTGGATGTTTGCAATATTGACTCCTGTTATATTATGTGATAAGAATGATATATTACATCATAGTTTTCTTAGAGTCGAAAAAAATATATGTATTTAATTCACATTATTCTGTCTTATATACTGAATATAAGGCTAGTAGGGTTCACAAGATTATAAAAGTTATTTGTAGATACAATCAAGTTATCTATTTGTTAATATTATATTTAGATTTAAGACAAGTTAATTACTTGTTCATACCAACTACAAGTCTACAAAGCCTTTAATTTTCTTGAACATTTGTTATGAACGCCGGAGCTTTCTCTGAGGGTGTGCAAGGTGGACGATCGCTCAAAGCTTTAAAAATTTTAAGGGTCTCAAAATTTGTCTCGTTAACAATTATATACATATGTACACATACTTTTTACGAAGAAATAAGTATTTAGATGAGAAATATCTTAAATGATAATACGTTGAACGTTTAGATAACTAACTGAATTATATCATATAATAAGTGACACTTTATATATAACATTCATACTCGAAAGATTCTATCATGTAATTTCATCCAAAGATCTCAAAATTTTCAAAAATTCAATGACGACGGCCTTAATGAATGCATGCCACATATTTATAAAATCCTAAACTTTAAAGAGTCATGATGTGTGTGGTGCATGATACTCGTAATTGCTTGTAATTGTTGTTACGGATATCGTCACGTTATTAACACAAATCAATGTAGCTATCAGCAAATGGTACAAGAACATACTACATAACAATGACAATATAATGGTCCATCAAATTAAAGTTGATAAGCATATTTCAATAAGTCACAAAACGCCTTGACTAAGTCATGTCTAATAACGCTACAAAAACGAAATAGTGTTCCATTTTATTATGATAAAAGGAAAGTTTATATAAGAGCATTGGGTGTAGTCACTGGGTAAACCTCGTCAAACCACGCACCAAATATTTGGCTTGCGTCAAATGAATATTTTTTTTCTTCTAGTGTGTGTTGAATGAGGAAGACGGTATTTTTTCTTCTTTTTTTATTTTTTATTTTTTATAACATTTTAGAATGTTATACTTTATTTAGCCTCTTTATAATTTTGATAGTTTGTAACTGTTTGTTGTAATTCTTTGTAAAATTATTAAAGTTATAAATGTTTAATTTCTGTATTTTTATTTTAATAAATAAAAAATTAGTTGGTTTAAATAAAATAAAATGGCGGGCGGTCTCAAAAGTGAATTTTGGTTTGAAGTGTTTTTGGTTGTGTGAGTGAAAAGGAAATAAAATGAAAAAAAAACCGAGATGACGCTGAGGTAACAATTTAACTAAAGTGACTGCACCTGATGCACAAAATAGGAAGATTATGTAAATAAAAGTATACATAGTGTAACTTTCAACAATTTATTATGAAACCTATGAATCCAAAGAGAACAAGTTTAAGATTTACACTACCCTTTGAAAACCTTGTACATGACAAGTTGACAATTGCTATCAATACAATGGAGAACAAAGACAAGAAAATAAAAAGTTGGTCCAACCCATCTCTCAACTCCATCATACCTTCTTGAAACCTAAATCAAACTACGCCTCATGTATATCCATCCTTATATCACCTTTAAAACATCATTATATCTTCTTACTTAAATTTTGGTTAAATCATTTACAAACCGTGGAATGGTATAGTCGCTTTTAATTTATGGAAAATGATCGAGGGACCTAATTTTATGTGCCTAAATTCATACATAAGCATATGTGACATGATCTTGATGGTTTGTGAAAAAGTGGGTCATCTGACTGCAGCTATTAGGATGATGCCATGTAGGTTTAGACATGAATTTAGGCAAATCTTTTAGACCTCCTAATCACTACTATTAATTTATATCCCTTTTCGTACATTTTACTGGATGATTGCCCTATGCAATAAAGCCAGTTAGCATTTGTAGGTTTCGGTTTCGGTTTTGGTTTTGATTGTGGTATTTTCTTAATGATTGCCCTATGCAATAAAGCCAGTTTTTTGAGTCAACTGAAATTCCATCTAGTTTCGATCGTTGTAGGTTGTAGTGGTTTCTTGGGTCAGTTGTTATCGTCTAGTGTTGTTGTACTATCATTGTAATCGCTAGCATCTTGCTATATTTATTTTCAAATTGAACTTACACATGTGTATTTTGTGTGTATGTTTAAGGGCCTATTTATGATGATTGCACGAGACCATCAAAATTCATGAGACGGCCCTGACAATCTCCTACCTAGCTAGCGGCTTTTGATAGTGTTCAATGTTTAACACAAACCAATTCGACCATTACTAGTCACAAGCTTCCATGCATCATATTTGATGTAATGATGATGTCATTATATTTTTATGATAATATGTATATATATGGATAGTATAGTAGTATGTGGGGTGAGCTAAAGGGCCGGTGCGATAATTGATCATATCTCAGTTAAGAAACTATAAAGACAAGATTATATATCCTTTTCAAAGGCACCTCTAATGCTATTTTCGCCATCTTTTAATCCCAGGACCACAAACTAGACGATCCAAATTAATGTCCCTAAATGGCTCTAGAAATCACATAAATTAAAAGATTTCCATGGACTAGCTAGATTCACCTGTTTTGTGTGTGGTGAGTTTACATTGTTTGTGTTAATTTAACATTGTTTAGTAATTTGCATAATTATCAAATGTGGGGTATGATGATGACTCAAGGAGACTAGCTTTAATCAACAAAAGTCAATCTTCTCTGTGGCAACCCTACCAAGAGAAAACTTTAGCTTTTAGTAGTAAGTATATATATTTCCAAGTCCACGAAATCAATGATTAATGATTATTTGTCATTCTATAGAATGTAGTAGAAAAATGTGTCCTAGTAGTAGTGGATCCGTTTCACAACTTCAATGTGAGCTACTGCAAGTCAACTACTTAAATAGTATTTGAGTTTTTGTTTAGATGTCTAAGAATGTAACTACTAACTAATCTTACCTAAAATAAGTTGAAAGATTATATAATATGGTACTAAGAGGAAGTCAAGATGTGCATACAATAAAAACCTAATCCTCATATACAAATTGACATATTGTTATCGTAACCCTAATTCTAATGGTATTGTTCATTTCTAGGGTTACTGACTTCATAAAATATTGTAACCCTTTCATGTATCACTAACATAAAATATTTTCTTTCTTTTTTTTATCATGGTTTTTGATTCGATATTGCGAGCCGACTAATCCTAAGGCGTCAACTTTTTTGTATAGCTCGGAGTCGGCGCAGGTGAACCTCTGTGGCTATAAAGGGATTAACTTCTCCATGTTTGATTCAAACCCTTGACCTACATTTTGAAAGGCTGATATTCTTACCTTTGAGTCACCTTTTCTGGTTAGCTAGTAATAGTTTTTGTTACAATCAAAGTACCTATGTATTAAATAGCTAGTTCTAACTTCTAACACGTTAATTTTCGTAGTACAAAATCCTTTTTTATTTAACACTAGCCAATACACTATAATTGGTTTCTTTGTCTTCTAAACTCAGATATTCTAATTTAGTCTCATGCTTTTGTTAAATATTCCGTAAGTGAGAGGTTGTGGGGTTGGGAGATTAGGGTTCAATAGGTTTCACATTATGACTCAAAATAGAAAAACATAAGAAAAAAATCAATTATATGAACTTAAATAATATTAAAATACCCAAATATGGAAAAGTAAGGATAAGGGCGGAAAGAAAAAGTGTCAATGATTATTATTTTGTTACAATCATCCCTCTCTAACCATGCTATGTACACTTTTATAATCTCAATAGTTAACAAGGAAAATAATTTAAATTTTGTATATTAACATAGAATATTATTACTAAACATTCTCTCAAACAAGTAACCAATTCTTGTCGGGTTAGTAGCTTAGCGGGTCAAAAAATCACAACATCTACATGAAATGATGAAAAGTAACCATTTAAGCTTTATCAATAAAAATCTGTTATTAGTATGTAATGTAAATGTGTTATTTAAGTACTGTTTATCTAAGTTGTTAGGCAAGTGAAATGTGTTACACAGGTTAAGCAGGTTAAATTGATTGGCACGATGACCTATCAACTCATACATGAACACGGTCTGTTACTCTGTTTAATAAATGGATTAAGTGATTAAACCTGTACCACGACTCAAAACCTTTTTTTATTGAACGCTAGCCCGTTTATTACCATCCGAGTCTCACATCATTCCTAGCGTAGTTAACTCTCGTAGGAGACGATCTTTCAACCACTACCAATAACATAAGGATTTTATACATGCTTCTTCATAAAGAATTACTTAAAGGTGTTCAAATATTTGTCAGATACAGTGTAAATGTAAATTATCATAGCAATTATTTGATTTAAGGGTAATCATTTATAAATGTATCTAACTTGTCACACTTTTTTATTTATGTGTAACGAATAAATTTTCTTGCATGTTCAGGTAACAAACTTTCAATTTTTTTCACTTTGGTATAATATTTTACTTGATCAGCAAGTCATTCCAGGTGTAACAAGTTACCATCCACGTCAGCATTTTTTTTTAATAATATTTTCACATTTTTTTGGGGGTAAAGGGTTGTAATACCCGGTGAATTGATTACTTCAAAAATATTTAAGCACAAGGAATGTGGGTGAAATATCGTATCTCACCCTGTTACATAGGCGGTACAACTAACATAACAAATAAAACTATTTCTACAAACGAAGGAACAACTACTAGTAGATTACATTTGACTCAACATGACACCAAATATAACCTACTATTTTCTTCGATCATGAAGCTTGATGTCCAAAGCGTTACAAAAAGCCTCTTGTTCTTCGGAAGACCAAGTGTATTGTAGTCATCATCATCATAATGATCGTACCATCATCGTTCATGGTTTCCTTCCAATGTTCATATAAACTCTTATTTCCAATACCATTTCCTTCTTTCGTACCTTTAGATGCCATGAAATGTGAAGATTCATCATACACTTCCTCCACGTCACTCTCGCTATCCTTGTTAACGTGCACATTAGACTTTCCAAGACCGTATAGCCACGTCCGTATAGCCCTGCATCTCCCAACTACAGGTACCTGTGCTAATCTCCTTTCTGAAGCTTACTGCTTGTTTACGTGCTATGTGAAGCATGTCATAACTCGTGGTTTCTACCTGACTATAATGTTAAATGTTGTATTTTTTTTTATTTTTTTTTTATTATTTTTTTTGTAGACCTACATCGCCATCATATTCATCAACGTCTTCATCATACTCTCCTTCAAGCCCTACGTACAGTCCAACAAGTATATCTATAACTCCGTATATATTGAGTTTGATTTGGGGTTTCGATCTAGCGTTTTGATTTGAGGTTTTGGTTTGAGCTTCGATCTAGGGTGTTAATTTTAATTTTGATTTTGATTTCATGTTTCAATTCGGATTTGATTTTGATTTTGGTAGATAATATGGAGGATGAAGAAAAGGTTGTTAGGGAGATGAAGGGAAGAAGAATCGAGCCTGATTTGATTACTTATGTGACTATGATTAAATGGTATGTGGCATACTCGACTAGATGATGGGTTGGAGTTGTTAGAACAACTAAAAGAGAAAAAATTTGATCCAAAAGTGAATCTTGGTTTGTGTTGGCGTCGATTGAAAGATGATGATGATGACGATGATGAGAAAATTTTCGAAAGTTAGAGAGATGTATTAAAGATGGTGAATAATTATGTCAAGAGGCTGGACTGGTTGGTCAGGCATGATTTTGCTCGTATAATGATGGAATCAACAACCTACTGAGATGTCGAGTAGTAGGAATACTGGAAATGGACAGTGAAATTAAGGTGGTGGCGTGATGGAATGATGTAAATGGAGAGCTTGAGGAAGAAGAAGGTTGATGTTTGGCAATGTAGCTAGTGATCATGATGATGTAATGGTTTAAAATGACACACTACAACAATCGGATGGACGGGCGAGGAGACTTTCGCCGGCCCTGGCGAAAGTCACTAAACGACAAAATTAAATCTGACGTGGCACATAAATGCGCTGACCTGTTAGGGAAAATTCAATGTAACCTTTCGCCGGGGACTTGTCCCCGCTGAATGTGTATTTCACTTTTACCAAAATTTGACCAAGTCAAAAGCATGCTAATTGTTCCCGGGAAAATTCCCGCCAAACCTTTCCCCGAAGACATGTCCCCGGAAAAAGTAATATTTACAAAAATACACTTTATTGCAACTATTAATACATAACTAAAACCCCGATACTTGGATAGTCTTTTCATTATGTAAAACCCTAAACTATTTTAAAATTAAAACGGCATATCTTTAGTTCCATCGTCTGGCGTTACAAAATATTTGGTCAAACAAACAAATACTTGAATTTTGAGCAGCTGGGTTGTATCTCCAGGTTATCCAACGCTTGCGATTTATTGATGAGACTTGACGAAACAGAGTAGATATATAGCTATGGAAAAAACAAAAATATTAAATTTATGATGAATTAATATGGTTCTTAATTCATGTTTGTTAATTGTGATATTGTTTCTTCAGTTTCATTCTTTAATCATATGTAATTTAGTATTGGAAAAGGGGTATTTGGACACCATAATCTGGTTAACTAAGAACATGGTCAGCTTTACAAATCCAGCATGTGCTTTGATTTATAAAAATACTTGACAGATACATACGAATTAGTTAAAAATACGTATTATTCCAACAACAACAACATCAACAGCAGCAACAACAACAACAACTACTACTACATACGAAGATTGTTAATACAAATATCGTCATTAAACGTTATTTATATTTTTTATTTTTACCTAAGTTTTGTTAACGACAAAAGTAAATTTAATTTGTATAAAAGCTTAAAGCTTGTCAAGTTTAATAGATATTAAAACAAGCTTTTTCAACCAATATATTCATCATTCAAGCATTTACATTTATGATTAGTAACATCTTGATATGACTCTAATCATTATGTATGATAGTAGTTTTTAGAATGTGTTAGGTTCTTAAAACCAAACACTACTTATGTACTTGCATATTTCTAAAAATAGAAATACAACATATGACATCATGTGATGCATCATGGAAATCATTGGAAGATTTCATTAGATATTTTGTGTGGATTTTTACTCTTCATATCTTGCACAATCTCACTTAGATAGAGTTGACTTTAGCAAAGATTTGATATCTTGACTGTCGACCGTGGTACCAAATTGGTACACGGGGAACCCTTTTAAGGGTTCCGCGGTCCGTGACGCTCACGTCCATTTTGGCTATACATAGCAATGCCAAGCCAAGTAGTTTTTCATCCCTTTCTAACATACTCTCATACATATCTTCTCTCTAACCTTTCTAACTCAGTTTCATATCATATTAGTGATCTCTTTTGTAGCAAAGAAGATCAAGTCACATTCAAGCTTCAAACGAGAAGTTGGAAGTCTTGTTTGTTTTGTGTTGTATGATCTTGTGTTGATTCATACTTCATTGTTGTATTAAACCATCATAATCTTGTGAGTGTGAGTGGTTAGTATTTTAGTCCTCAAAATACGTTGTGTGTGGGAGTGGTTGTACCCTTAGAAAGAACTCGACATCTAGCTTAGTGTCGGAAATAGTGTAAGCGAAGTGTAAAGGTTTTCTCCGCCGGTGAAAGGAGCTTGTTGACTAGTGAAGTTAAACTCTCGAGTGTGAGACTCGAGGAGTGGAGTAGGGCAAGGAAAAAGAGTCCTTGTAGACCGAACCACTATAAACAACTTGTTGTGGTTTGATCATTTCTTTCCTTATTTACTCCTTACATATTGCTTGCATATTTCATTAACATATCTAAGATCAATATCAATTGATCTTTACAATAAGTTTCAAAACAAAGTTTTTAATTGGTAAACTATTCAACCCCCCTTCAAGTTTTCTACAATTGGTACCAGAGCCTCGTTGCTCAAGAATTTCTAAAATAACTTGTATTTTATAAACTTGAAACGATCCATGGATTCTGAAAACTTTAAAGAAGGGCAATCTATGCAAAGACCACCACTCTTTGAAACCAATGGATTTATCTATTGGAAAAACCGTTTTGAAACATATGTAAAATCAAAAGATATAGATCTTTGCTTTATAATGCTTTACCTAGAAAAGAATATGAAAGAATTTTTATGTGTGAAACCGCCAAAGATATTTGGGAATCTTTAATTGTTACACATCAAGGTAATTCACAAGTCAAGGATAACAAAATTGATCTTCTTGTTCAACAATATGAACAATTTGTTATTCCTAAAGATGAAACCATTGATTGTGGCTTTGCTCGCTTTAACACTATTATTACATCACTTAAAGCACTTGATGAATCTTTTCGTAGTAAGAACTTTGTCAGGAAATTTCTTAGAGCACTCCATCCCAAATGGAGAGCTAAAGTAACCGCCATTGAGAAATCAAAAGATCTCTCAATAATGTCACTAGACGAGTTGTTCGGTAACCTCAAAGTACACGAAATGGTGATCGAGAAAGATTCGGAGATCATAAAAGGAAAAAGGGAAAAGATCAAATCCGTTGCTCTAAAAGCAAAAGCGGAATCAAGTGATGATGACGAATCTTGCTCCGGTAGCGAAGATGAAGAATATGCCATGGCCGTTAGAGATTTTAAGAAATTCTTTAGAAGAAGAGGAAAGTTCGTAAGACAACCTCGAGAAGAAAAGAAGCCATTCCGAAAAGATCGGGATGACAAGAAGGGTAAAGGTGAAAGAAAATGTTTTAGATGTGGTGATGCAAGTCACCTCATAGGAGAATGTCCCAAGCCACCTAAAAGCAAAACTCAACGAGCTTTTGTAAGTGGTGCTTGGAGTGATAGTGAAGACGATGAAGAATCAAGCAAGGAAGAGATCGCTCTAATGGCACATGAGTCAAATGAGGTACTTTCCGACTCTTCTTATTCTTCTATTGATGATGACACTTTGCAAAAACAATATAATCAATTGTGTGAGCTAAGTCTAAAAATCATAACTAAAAATAAATTTTTAAAAACCAAAAAAGAATTTTTGGAAAATGAAGTTTATGAGTTAAAAGAAAAAGCAAAACGACTAGAAAAAGGAAAAGCAAATGACGATGATTGTAAATCATGTCAAGAGCTTAAACTTGAAATAGAAAAACTAAAACTCACACAAGATATTTTAATCGAAAACAATTCTAAATTTAAAAGGTTTAACAAGAACATCGCTCTTGCCGATGAAATAGTTAAAATTCATAAAACACCAGGAGACATGAATGGGCTAGGTTTTAATGAAGTATTAATTCCAAAAAGTCAAAATAAAACGGCCGAAAAGGACGAACATTCTGTCAAAATTGCTGCAGATAAAGACGGACAGACGGAACCAAAATAAGGGTTCCGTCCGTTGTGCAAAATGGTGCCGTGGGTACTTCAGAAGAACAGAATGTTCGCAATACGGACCGCATCTTGAATTTGTTAAAATAACAAAGAAAACCAATAATAGTATTAAACTAAAACCAGTTGTTACTTTAGGAGTAGGACTTGTCAAAAATGAATTTAGATCAAAAACTACTCAACAACGATATAAAACTCCTTTTGCTAAACGCCCCTTTCCTAAGAGCAACCACAACGTACAACCCAACTACCAACACAATGGTTGGAATCAAAACTTTCCTAGACCATATCAAACTCCTGATTACATGCCATGGAACTCTTACCCATCGTTTCCATACATGAATCAAATAAATGGTATGTGTAACCCAAATGGACCCATGAGATATTGGGGACCAAATGCTTGAGTTATTTGCTTCTTAGGTATGCTTGAAAGTTGGATTGGAACCGGATGAATGGATAAAAGATAGTGGTTGCTCACGACACATGACGGGCAACAAAGTCTCTTCTCATCATACCAAGAGTATGACGGAGGTAATGTCACCTTTGGTAGCAATCTCAAAAGCAAAATTATTGGCAAAGGTACGATCGCTCATAACTCTCTAACTATTGAAAATGTTGCTAATGTGGATAGGTTAGGATTTAATCTACTTAGTATTAGCCAACTATGTGATAAAAAGTATAAAGTGCTATTTGATGAAAATTGTAGTAAAATACTAAAAGATGGTATCACCATAGCTAAAGGAGTTAAGAAAAATAACACATACGTCATGAAAATAGATAAAACATATAATGACAAACTTTGCCTAACAACATTAGACGATAGCTCATCTCTTTGGCATAGACGTTTAGGTCACGCTAATATGAGACTTATACAAAACCTATCTTCAAAAGAATTGGTTAGGAATTTACCAAAACTTAAATATGACCAACACTTTTGCGACACTTGCAAAATTGGTAAACAAACACATAGTAGTCACAAATCTAAAAATATGGTGTCCACATCTAAGTGTCTAGAATTATTACATATGGACTTGTTTGGACCATCCGCTATAAGAAGCTATGGAGGCAACTTATACACTTTGGTCATAGTAGATGATTACTCAAGGTTTACTTGGACGTTGTTTTTGAAAACCAAAAATGAAGCTTTTGATAAATTTGAAATACTTAGCAAGAAAATTCAAAATCTTCTAGGTGTCAAAATCGTGTCGATCCGAACGGATCATGGTCGTGAATTTGACAACGAAACTCAATTTGGAAACTTTTGTGATACAAATGGTATAACACATAACTTTTCCGCTCGACGAACACCTCAATCTAATGGAGTAGTAGAACGTAAAAATAGAACAATTCAAGAAATGAGTAGAACAATGCTTAATGAACAAAACATTCCTCAAAAGTTTTGGTGTAACGCCGTTGACACTTCTACATATATTTTGAATAGAGTCTTAATACGTCCTTTCTTAAACAAAACACCATATGAACTCTATAAAGGTAAAAAGCCAACGTTAGGATATTTTAGAGTCATTGGTTGTAAATGCTTTATTCTTAATACTAAGGATTATCTCACCAAGTTTGACCCAAAGTCTTATGAAGGTGTATTTCTTGGTTACTCTCAAACTAGTAAAGCTTACATTGTCCTAAACAAAGAAACAATGATAGTCGAGGAATCGTTGAACATAACATTCGACGAAAGTCCACCTCCCTCTAAGACATCACCTTTGGTAGATGATGACTTAGTTGAAAGTCAAATGATAGAAGGTCAAGAAATAATTAATAATGACAAGGAAGATGAACCATTAAATAAAGAAATTGTCAACATCAAAGAATCTAAAAGTCATCCTTTAGAGAAGGTCATAGGACAACTTAATCAAAGAACCTTAAGGTCACAAGCCCAAAATCAGAGTAATTATTTTTGTTTTGTATCCACCATTGAACCGAAAACCATAAATGAAGCAATAAAAGATGAATCATGGGTTATTGCCATGCAAGAAGAATTAAACCAATTCGTTAGAAATGATGTTTGGAAATTAGTTCCAAAACCTAAAGATCAAACTATAATTGGAACAAAATGGGTTTTTCGAAATAAAATGGATGAAAATGGGATAGTATCTAGAAACAAAGCTAGGCTTGTAGCGCAAGGTTATAATCAACAAGAGGGAATTGATTATGATGAAACTTATGCACCGGTAGCTAGGCTTGAGTCTATTAGAATATTGCTTGCTTATGCATGTGCCTATGATTTTAAATTATTTCAAATGGATGTTAAAAGTGCTTTTCTTAATGGGTTTATTAACGAAGAAGTGTATGTTGCTCAACCTCCCGGTTTCACCGACTTTGAGAAACCACATCATGTCTTCAAACTCAAGAAAGCATTGTATGGTCTTAAGCAAGCATCAAAAGCTTGGTACGACCGACTTAAGACTTTTCTTATTGATAACAAATATACTATGGGATTAGTAGATAATACTCTTTTTACCAAGAAAAAGGAATCACATATTATCATTATTCAAATATACGTTGATGACATTATATTCGGATCAACTTGTCAAGAATTATGTGATGATTTCTCTAAAATCATGCACGACGAGTTTGAAATGAGTATGATGGGTGAGTTAAATTTCTTTCTAGGACTTCAAATAAAACAACTAGAAGATGGCATATTTTTAACCAATCTAAATATATAAAAGACATGCTTAGGAAATTTGGTCTTGAAGATTCCAAACCAACTAAGACACCCATGTCCTCGGACACTAAACTAACCAAGGATGAGGAAGGTGAATCCGTAGATAACACTAAATATAGAGGAATGATTGGTAGCCTACTCTATCTTACGGCTAGTAGACCCGACATTATGTTTAGTGTTTGTCTATGTGCTCGCTTTCAAGAAAACCCAAAGGCATCACACTTAGAAGCCTTAAAAAGGATTTTTAGATACATTAAGGGAACAACGTGTTTAGGATTATGGTATCCCAAAGGAACGGGTGTAGAAACCATAGTGTATGCCGACTTGGATCATGCCGGTGACTATGTCGATAGAAAAAGTACAAGTGGTATTTGCACTTTTGTTGGACATTGTCTCACCTCATGGTTTGCAAAGAAGCAAACGCCTGGCCATCTCAACTACTAAAGCCGAGTACGTCTCAGCCGAAAAGGCATGTCAACAAGCTCTTTGGATGAAGCAAGCTCTCGTAGATTACGGAATTCATCTCAACGACATTGTGATACTTTGCGACAACAAAGGAGCCATCGATCTCAACAAGAATCCCGTTCAACATGCTCGTACAAAACATATTGAAATCCGCCATCACTTTCTTCGCGACAATGTTCAAAAGGAAACATTTCAATCGAGAAAGTATCCTCCGAAGACAACATTGCCGACATCTTAACTAAGCCTCTTAAACGAGAACCTTTTAATCTTCTTAGACTTGGTTTAGGGTTAATGGAACCAAACATGTAGGATAAACATAGCCCAAAATATTAGAATAGTCAAAACAAAACAATTTTGTCTTGTACCTGCTACTGTAGCCACGACACCAAACGACAACAAAGACGGAACCAAATTTTTGGTGTCGTCTGGTCCGTGGTGTCTACAGAAGCAAAACTGCTATATACAAATCATCCTCTTCCTCAAAACCCACTGTACCAAAACGTGTAAGACTTAAACCAAGCTCATTATTGTCATATTCCAACTCACTAATCACTGAAGATAACATCATTGTAAGTATCCTAACTACATTTCATCTCTTAATTCTGAGTCTAGGATTCTTATTTATGCACAAAACTATCACAAATCATTACATGGGGTTTTATGTATGCTTTTATACCAAATATGAATTCAATTGGCAAATTGCATAACTAGTCATTGAAATTAGGTACTACATTATCATATTACATAAACAAATCATGCTTCCCACTAATTGATAGATAATGAATATAAGGCCCTATTCAAACAACCAAACACCCCATGTCAAAAGTTTTGAAAAGCTTCTCACTTGTAGGAAAACAACTTTTTCATTGCTAATACAAATAGAAACGTTAAATTTTCATCACTTGCATGCTCTTGAATACTAAAGGTATTGCATAACTAATATGCATTCCGGGTATATTCAAATGAAGCCACATTGAATTAGGAGCATTTGGGTTATCTCATGGTATTTGCCAAACACCCCACTAAAACCATCTTTGTGCACAAAATGAGTCGAGATAACCGCAACTCCAAATTGTTTTCATATAGGCACACACTAGAACCAAAAACGTTAAAACTTATTCTCATTTTTTAACATATTAACTCTTGTCCTTAGGAATAACCATGGTAGCCGCAAGATTCTATGATCACAAAGACACCCTTAACTGCATTCCCAAACACCACAAAACTAAAGGACTTACCAAGGAACAAGTAGAAATACTTAGGGGTCTAGAATCAAGGTATTTCCATGAGGGTGGAACCATTCACTCATCCTTCCTTGAAAACACAAATCTCCGTGAAGAACTAGCCACCATTCAATTCGATTGTCTTCTTGACATCAATGAACCAATTTGTCCTAGGTTTGTGTTAAAATTCTATGCTAGTGTGACCGGCTTTAGTGATGAAGACGATGATGAATTTTGTCTTAGGTTTAGAATTAATCAAAACGACTACACCATCACCTTAGCCAACTTTGCTCAAGTGCTAGGAATACCCAACCGGGGGACTTGTCTCTACTCGGATAAATGGTCACTCACCGCTCTTGATGCTATCAATGACCGCACTCTTCCCTACCAAACCCGTTTAGCCGATAAGGATGTTATCCGTGAACACCTATTTAATCCAAAGGGTGATACAACCCGAGTTACCCGAAAGGGAAAGGAGGTAAACCGAGATCCATATGGAATGGAGCTAAATGAACTTAAGCCCGAATTTAAGAAATGGGAGGAGCTACGTAGAGCCAATGTCATTAGCACCATAGGAAATAGGGATCACATTAACGCTTGCCTTTGTCATATGCTCTACAACTTGTCCACCCGTCAACCATTCAATTTAGCTTACTACATCGCTAGGAGAATGATTGATATTCCAACTCAAGGATCGGTTGCTCTTCCATACGGGATGCTCCTCACCCGTCTCTATAGAAACTTTGCACCAATTCCACCAACACCAAAAGGGATGCACCTTCACTATGAGCTCATCTCTCACATCTTTGTACCTTTGAGTGATGCACGAGTTGCTAAGACAAAAGGCAAGAGAGCAAAACCTCCAACTCCATCATCATCATCATCAAATAGCTCCGAGGATGGTCTTCCAAGCTCTCGTCTTCCGCCTCATGAGTATTATGCATCTCTTCCCGAGATAGAGAATGAATCAGCAGAATTCAAGCAAACTAAGGGAATGTTCAAGTGCCTTGGTAGGATGATGAACAAGATTTACAAGAAGTTGGACAAATAAGGGTACTTTTAAGGAGCGTTTGGAACAATGCATTATCGTTAATGTTTGATACAATTTCGTTGTTTTTATTATGTAGGATGATAATATAACCTGAAACAATGGTGAATGCTAACAATCTTATGCAGGGGGATAGCGCAAGGATGCTATCAAATTTTACCCATTTTCACTATAATGTGAAAATCAAAAGCCTTGCTCAAAATACATGCTCCACTATGTTTATATATGTGTTATCTATTTTTCCTAACTAGAAATGTTTAGTGTAACAACTTTTTGAGAAAAATTTCGGTTTCGGAAAAGTCCCCGACACCTAAAAACGCATACTGTCCGTTTTCTCACTTCACGGATCGACGGCACCATAAATTTGGTACCGTCCGTTATGTAAATTGGTACCGCCGTGCACTGCAGCGGACGGACGGCACCCTTTTAGGGTTCCGCCGTGTATGATTTTGGTGCCGTGGATCCTTCCGGTAACTTTCTGAATTTCGACTATTTCGTGATTCCAAATTACCATCCAATGCTTATAAATCAATCCTAACTTGCTTATACTCTTATTAGCACTAGTATAATTCACTTAAGTATATAAGAAATCCATTTCCTACCAAAATTCAAAATTTTGAAAAATCCACCCAAGGAGCCCTTTTGCATAAAGGAAGGAACCAAATTTTTGGTACCTTCAAACCGTGGTGATCTGAATATTAAGAAATTCCACTCACTAGAACACATTTATTGCAAATCTTTTCTTCTTCACTCCATCTCTCTGGAATGGCTTGACTTGGGTGATATGACTAGCATTCAACCCACTTCCAAATCATTAGGAACCTCATCTCTTCAATGGCTTAACATCAAATCAAACACATTTCTCCATGATTTTTCACTTCTATAAATTGAGAGGTTTTACCATGATCATCCTCACACCTTCTTCATTCTTACTATCATCTAGCAAAGAAAAACCAAAGTCAAAATGACAAAATCATCTCCAAAACCTTGCAAGAAGACCGCTAGAATTAGTGTGAGGCCTTGTTGCTTCGTTAACCTTAGCTCCTCATCCGAGTCTTCTCCACTCACAATCTCATCTCCCATCCGAGATGATACAAACCTTACCTTAGCCACACCTACTCAATCACACATTGTGATCACCACTCCACCACCAACAAAAACACCAACTTCACCTCCACCGGCACCCATCCAAACATCCAAAACACCTTCACCACCTTCACCAAGGTCTCCAACTCTCACTCCTATGGAGTTATTTTCCACTCCACCTACTTCACCAAATCCTTTTTTGGAAGACTTGGATGACTTGCCCCCTAGGCCAAATCATCCACCACCATTGCCATCATTTGACTCCATTGAGCGGATGGCTCATGAGTCACCTCGGTCATCCCTTGACCCAAACCTCTTCTCTTCCACCCCATTCACAAAGACATTCATGGTCCGTTGTATGGGGATCATTCACTCCCCACATCAATGTCCCCTCATCTTTAGGACATTGAGGAGTGTATGTGGGATGCTAATCCCACTAGAGAGGAGATTCAAACGGAACTCCACAACCTCCACCAATTCAAAGGCATGGTGGACTCTCACTTGAGTGAGACAATGCAAATGCAAAGTGCTTTGCTTGCTTCCATCATAACCACCCCAAACATTTCCACCAACACCTATACATCTACCATTCCACCACCACAACCTCCCCAAACATACTACCCCCCGAGGCATGATTGCTCAACTTGTGAGCAAACGGCCCAAACCGTTGATAGGACACGGGTTATGGTCCTTGACTTTCAAGAAGAAATGAGGTTCATCCTCAATCATATCCTTGAGCGCCTTAACGCTCTTTCTCATCCACCATCAAATTAGGATGGTCATAGTTTAGCATTTCTAGTTTTCTCTTCGTAGGATAATTTTTTTTTCTTTTTCTTCTTGTACTAACACACATCATTGTGTTCCCATTTCATGATCTTTATTCATGAAAATTTTAACTAATGAATAGTGTGTTTATTATAGTGTTGGAACTTTTACATAGTATTTGGAAATTCTTGTAAATGATCATTATTACTAACATTTTTTTTGTAGCTTTTATTTTCACAATCCATGTATCTTCCCATTAAGCACCCAATTTAGGGGGAGCTTTGATCAAGGGGAGATAATAGCACGGACTCATTATATTCTCGCCTCTTCTTTTGTTGAGACAAAAAAGGGGGAGAAAATATAGAACTTGATTACATTTTGACTTTTCTTAAAAGTCAACTGCATACTTTGACTTTCTGAAAAAGTCAACATCATGCATCAACTAGTGAATACTTTGACTTTCATAATAGTCAAACATCATACACTTGCATTATCATTCTCCTTTCAAGTTCTAAAACTAATATTTTTATAACTCTTGCACAAACTTTGTATCTTTTATAAAAATAAAATTTATATTTTGTCCTCAACAAAAAGGGGGAGATTGTTAATACAAATATCGTCATTAAACGTTATTTATATTTTTGATCTTTACCTAAGTTTTGTTAACGACAAAAGTAAATTTAATTTGTATAAAAGCTTAAAGCTTGTCAAGTTTAATAGATATTAAAACAAGCTTTTTCAACCAATATATTCATCATTCAAGCATTTACATTTATGATTAGTAACATCTTGATATGACTCTAATCATTATGTATGATAGTAGTTTTTAGAATGTGTTAGGTTCTTAAAACCAAACACTACTTATGTACTTGCATATTTCTAAAAATAGAAATACAACATATGACATCATGTGATGCATCATGGAAATCATTGGAAGATTTCATTAGATATTTTGTGTGGATTTGTACTCTTCATATCTTGCACAATCTCACTTAGATAGAGTTGACTTTAGCAAAGATTTGATATCTTGACTATCAGACCGGCGGTACCAAATTGGTACAGGCGGAACCCTTTAAGGGTTCCGCGGTCCGTGGACGCCTCGTCCATTTTGGCTATACATAGCAATGCCAAGCCAAGTAGTTTTTCATCCCTTTCTAACATACTCTCATACATATCTTCTCTATAACCTTTCTAACTCAGTTTCATATCATATTAGTGATCTCTTTTGTAGCAAAGAAGATCAAGTCACATTCAAGCTTCAAACGAGAAGTTGGAAGTCTTGTTTGTTTAGTGTTGTATGATCTTGTGTTGATTCATACTTCATTGTTGTATTAAACCATCATAATCTTGTGAGTGTGAGTGGTTAGTATTTTAGTCCTCAAAATACATTGTGTGTGGGAGTGGTTGTACCCTTGGAAAGAACTCGACATCTAGCTTAGTGTGGGAAATAGTGTAAGCGAAGTGTAAAGGTTTTCTCCGCGGTGAAAGGAGCTTGTTGACTAGTGAAGTTAAACTCTCGAGTGTGAGACTCGAGGAGTGGAGTAGGGCAAGGAAAAAGAGTCCTTGTAGACCGAACCACTATAAACAACTTGTTGTGGTTTGATCATTTCTTTCCTTATTTACTCCTTACATATTGCTTGCATATTTCATTAACATGTCTAAGATCAATATCAATTGATCTTTAAAATAAGTTTCAAAACAAAGTTTTTAATTGGTAAACTATTCAACCCCCCTTCTAGTTTTCTACAAAGATTTTCCATGTCACCTAACAGCTCACGAAGTAATGCATCCGACTGACATGCGTGGTCATCAGGAATCCTTGCCATTTCAAGTCTTGCCTCCAGCAACCTTACTCTTGTCTCTAGCACATGTTTTTGTGATTCCAAGTTTATCCTAAGATCTTTTCATGGCGTACCGAGCACTCTGTTGGTGCAGATCCAGAACCTTGAGAAGAAATTGTTCTTAAGTACTCGTCAAATTCATTTTTCCCCGGGACGTGTCCCCGGGGAAAGAGTTATAGATAATCTTAATTTGCCATTTTCCCCGGGGACATGTCCATGGCAAAAGTTGGTGCCACGTCGGACGTGTTTGACCAGCGTAAAATGGCTGCGGGACCCACATGTCCCCGGTAAAAGTGGGATTTAGTCCCCGGAAAGTATTCGAGAGGGTATTGGGAGGACTTCGCCGGACATGTCCTCGGAAGAATAGGTTTAGAGACATGTCCCGGCGAAAGCCGTGATATTTCCCCTGCGAAAGCCCACATTGTTGTAGTGACATGATAATATAAAAAATGAGAAAAAATATATAAAGTCCATAATAAATCCGGGTACCTGCTGAGCAGGTAAAATATTACATCAAAATGACGAAACTTGAAAGTTTGTTACCTAAACTTACATAAAAAGTGATTCGCTACACATACTTGAAAAAAAATGACAAAATAGATAAAATTTAGGCAAAAATGCATATATATCCCTTTCAAAGTGAATAATTGCATATATATCCTTTGTACAAGTTTTTTATGCACATTTTACAATGGTTTTTATGCATGTTTTGGATATATATGCAATTTTGCATTTTCGGGAGGATAAATTTATAACTAATTATCCTTTCTTTTTGTTATTATTATTACTAAAGTGTCAACAACATGTTATTATGATCACTATGTGATCGTACATAATGACCATAGTGACACGTTATTAGAAACTTACTAATCATGATGAATTAAAATAATTATGTTGCAACGAACAAGAATCTATTATGTGACATTTGTTCATATAAACAAATACTCCAACACATGCACTTTACGTAATCCAGAATGAACCATAACAAGTATACTAGTTTTCACATAGTTTAATGTGAAAAATGCTCTTCTCATTCCACACATTTCCACTTAGGAATCTAATGAATTTAAAAAGGATCGGATGGTGTGAAACAAGAACATATGGGCGGCCATTCGTGGACAACCAATGAGTATTGTATTGACATCTAAAAAGATTGTGTAAATTAGAAATATTTTTTGGACCCTCTATCAGTCTCCCACTCATAATTGTTTCCTCATCTTTCTTTTTCAAACGCTTTGGGTTCAATATACACATGTAGTAGGTGATCGAGAACGAAATAGTGGTGACGACTTAACGACGTAAAATAAGGGAGTGGGGTTTCGTTTTTGGTTGAAGGTGGTTTGTTTGGTCTTGGTAAATTGTATATTTGCATGCATGGCTACAATTGGTTTTGGAGATTAGGGTCTTGTGAAGGAGGGCCGGGAGCCCGGGACTAGCGATGATGATGATGCATTATGGCATTTACACATGCTTTTTTTAAGGCCAATTATATTCAGGGACGGAACCAGGACTAAAAATAATCGGATGCATAAATTTTTTGGAACCGTAATATAGAAACACATTTCAATTGACCGGATGTATTTAAGATGTATTTAGAAAATTTGATATTTTTTTCAAGAATTAACACTACATCAAAAAATTCAAAGGGGTCCCGGGACCCCGCGGGGACCCCCTGATTCCGTCCCTGATTATATTAACACCATATCAAGAAAATCTTTGTATTTATACATACCATTTGTCACGGGCATTGTTGACTAAAACGTCTCGGCCAAAAACTGGTGCTCGTTTTTGTTATGGCTGGATCAACTTATCCAAAAGGGTGAAGATAATTAATGTAGCCAAATATCACTAAAAATCAAGTTATCACTTTCTAAAAGAAACTATTCGATCCTAATGTATGCGCATCTCGAATATGTTTTTGGGATTTTAACACCTTTTACCCAAGAAAAAGGGTTTTTTTTCTTAAATTAAGTGGTTTGTACACATATCTGTTTTAGCATCTTAATTGAGATAGAGAAGTTTTTGTAGACCTCCTCAATAAGAGAAAACAAAGGTTTGATCTCACTCATTAAGTAGAAAGATACACCCCATAAGTGTAATGCTCTTGGTTTAGACACAAATCAAGAACCCTTTCGCTTCTAAGTGTTTTTATTTTCTGTATTTTTCCATGAAGTAGTGAATCTCTTATATAGAGATGAATACTCAAGTCAATGGAATTACGAGAATTAATCGGCACGTTAATCTTCTCATAATACTCCTCCATGATTTCAATAGTAGTCCTTGAATAAGTTAAAGTCGTTACAAGTTAGTTTGAATTCAGTTTCAGCATGTTTACTTGCTGATAAGGTTGCTCCCTGAAAGGGCATGCCCCTGAGTATAGCATCAGAGGAGTTCACTCACCGAAGAAACCACTCCCTGATGAAAACATTCAGGGTCCACTCAAAGAAGAGTAAGACACTGAACTCATCAACCTGATGAGATCATTCTGAGTGTTACTAATTGGAATTACCAACTACCTCAATTTCACTGTTCCACTAACAGAGTCAGGGTGATTTAGTGACATGATGGGTGTAAACCTCGTACCTCCAAACTGATTACCAAGTGTGACCTGAAACCTTTAATTGCGCTAAATTTCCAACAAAAACAACATGTAGAAAGTAATGTTGATAAACAGTTAACGGATAATTTAGAAGAAATATTTGTCGCTTTCGAAAATGTTATCAGAATTATCATAAACATTTGTATACTAAAAATGTTTAGGGAATATGTTAGTCATTATGTATAAACAAAATTCTTTGTTGTTGTAAATTTGATGAGACAAAGACTTAAACTGTTATTTATAAACAAGTTTATATCTTTAAGATCGCTCTAGTGTATAAATCTTAAGTTGATGAATGAAGACAAGATTTTTTCTCAGTCCAAACTGATGAAATAAACTCTAAAGCTGAAGAAAAACAGATCAGCTCAAGACAAGAAGATAGTTTTCAGCTCAAGCTAATAATTGAAGTACAACTCAATATATACGTATGCAAGGTGAATTAGAAGACTTGGATTATTCAACAATATATTATAAAGACTTGCACTATGAGGAATTGCCTAAAAGATAAAGATTTTGTTTTCTTATCTATTTAGGAAATTCTTACAAACATTTCTTTTGTACTTATCCTTGAGACTATATAGAAAGAGATCTCGTGAGACGCCAGAATAAAAGAGTGCTTTTTTCTGAACGACTGAATTATATATAAGCATAAAAGCTTCTGGTAAGACACTAGAAGCTAAAGAGTACAATTATAATCTAGAAAGAAACACAACAACATATTCTAGACTTCACCCAAGACTTTAACTGCGAGGCCTACATAAGGGATGAAAAAACTCTTGCCAATTACAGAAAACTGAGACAAAAGAAAAATCCCCACCCTTGAGCCACCTGTTTTCACTTCGAGGTGTTTTTGATGCAGAACCAAACAAGTCTTGGGGATAAAAAACAACAAGAAAATGAAGAAAATCAAAAAGAACCAAAATGTCAACGGATGCTCGAAACTGCCCGTAGAGAAAAACAAGAGACGTCATCACTCAACTAGTATTCACGGGCAACAGAGGAGATTTTAACCAATCTGACCAACTGCAAGACATGTGACTCCTATCGTATAACCAAGAAAATGAAGATGAGCAAATGTTATAAAAAATGTCACTTTTCTTCAACGGATTCATACCAAAAGTGATACTGTTGCGATATCCAAGTCCACCAAAGAGAAGATGCAACAATAACTGAAAAACGACGAGTCTTCTCCTTGGAAGCATTCCACGAACCAAACCAAGACTTCCAATGCTCAAATGACGTAAAAGGAGGAAAAGAAATATCATACCAATTACGAACAAGTCTCTAAACCTCCTAGGCAATATCACGGTCAAAGGAAATGTGAGAGGATGATTCCACATTATCATTGCAAGAAAGGACAAGAAATCGAAGTAATGTCAATGTTGCGAGCCGATAGATTCAATCTATGAGGCAACCGATCCAAAGCCAATCTTTATATAAAAATATTAACTTTACGTGGGACGTAGGGGTGTTCATCGGTTCGGTTTGTGGGTTGTATGATTCGGGTTCACTGATTTGAATTTTTTCAAAGTAAAAACAAAACCAAACCAAACCAATTCTAAAACGGATAAAAACAAACCATACACAAAATTAGAATTCAGTTTGGCTTCGGTTAAAACCAAGAAAACCAAATTCAAGACTTCAAAACAAAATCTAGAAGTCACATATAGAAACCTAAAAGTTTAAATAAAATGAACAAATCAAAACGTTTTACAAAGTACTCAAAGAAATCAACAAAACAAAAGTTAAGAAATAAAAAGGTTTCAGAACTCAACATAAGTAAATAAAATCGATAAAATGCTCTTCGACAAAAGTCTTCGAAAGTCTTATTAGATTGAATATTTCATCTTCAAATCTTCAAGCATCTAAACCAAGTTGCAACTTCACTCATCTTCTCCAATATTTGCATTTGATGTTGTTTTCATCTTTGAAAAAGCAATGCTTGATTTGAGGAGTGATTAGTTTAAAAGATTTTAAATTATTAAGATTGTTAATTGAGAAGATAAAGATAGAAAATCTCTTTATATATAATTTAATTTTTTTATGTGGTTACAGATATTTGGTTTTTTCGGTTTGGTTTGGTTATATATTTGTCAAACCTAAAACCAAATCAAACATTAATTAAATACTTCGATTCGGTTTCAAACCAAACCATACACCAATTAAAATTTTCGGTCTGGTTTTATCCGGTTTCGATCCGGTTTATTTTTCGATATGTTCCGTGTCAAACCAACACCGAACACCCCTACGCAGGAGAGTTTTGTCCCTGAAAATAGTGCATATTAACTAGCTGATAGGTTTTGACTTGGTGTTTTCAGCATTAATCATTTTGATTCTATGCTTAGTTTTGTATATTTTAGTTAGTGATATCAACACATAAATATTAAGCAAAACGTGTAAAATTTCTGAATCTACAACCTTGTGTTTATACGACTTATTTGTTACAGTCTAAAGTTTTTCTAATGCATAAACTCTAAATAATCTTTTGTTTTTTAAAATAGTCGAGGACAAACAAAAGCAAAAAAGTAATATACGGAGTAATAACGTATAATTATATGAGAAGTGATTGGGAGACCTAAATCATATGCCTAAAGATATAACTAATCATATGTGGCATCATCCTGATGGCTACAGCTATGGGACCGCTTTTTTATAAACCACCAAGATCATGGCACATGTTTTTAGTCACATCTTTAAGCACATAATTAGTCTTCCCAATCATTTTCCTAATTATATGAGAAATACTATCTTCGCTCAAATTTTAAATTGAAATATTTGTATGTGATTGGTTTAATTAAAAAGAACGAGATTATATGAGATTGAGACCACCAATGGAAAATATACATGTCATTAGTCAAATTCTATATCAAAATGATGTAGCTAACCTTGGAAAACCATATATTTTGGTACTTTTGGTAGGACAAACTAATCGGTTATGACATTTGCATTGTAAAGGGGTAAATTAGTAATCTCACGCATGGAAGAGCCATAAAACATTCCCCATGCCATAAGACGACAACAACAATAACCCAAATAGTGGATGCAAGTAACGAAAAAGTGAAAGGAACACTTGTGTCTTTTTACTCTTTTAGGAGGTCAACTCTTAATAATCAACGTACCATTTCCATGTTTACTTTTATTTCCTTAACTTGCATAAACTCTTATAAACACAACTACCACCGTAATTTGACTTTAGAAGTAAAGGTACCATTCCAAAGTTATGTCCGAAAAAGATCGTAAGAAGCATAGTTCCAATAAAATAATCAATTGTATACTTAGCTAATGATTTGATCTTAGGCTGCCCTCAGTAGAGCCAAACGATCGATTCTCACTCGATCGACCTTGTGTGAGAAATCGATCGTGGGTGGTTTTATAGCTTTGTTGGTCGTCCACACAATCAAATGAGAAACATGTATTTTTCAATACAACCGTTGTGTAACGGTTTGAAAAAAAAAATTTGAACTTTTTTTTACCGTTTGAAAAAAAAAAAAAAAAAAAATCTATTAAACTACCTTATAAATACATAACATATTAACACACTTCAATCCACAAATCCCATTTCACACATTCTCTATATTTTTTCACACTATGAATTCTTACGAGCTATTCATTGCCGATTCGTCATCGGATGATGAAAATGAAGTTAGTAGCGAGTTTATAATGTTTGCGGAAGAGTGTTGGGAGGCTTTTCAAGCGTAACAAAATAAACTCTCAAGAAACCAAGTTAGTAGGGATCGTTTGGGTGCTCAAAATCGTTTAGTGGCTGCTTACTTCTACGAGACCCCAATATACGGCGATCAAGCATTCCATGATCGTTTTCGAATGAGCCGAAAACTATTCACACGAATTGTTCAAGAGGTAACCGATCATTCACCTTATTTCCAACAAACTCCTAGTTGTGCAGGCGTACTTGGTATTTCTCTATTGATGAAGTGTACTTCGTCAATTGGCATACGGAGTCAATGCTGATGCTCTAGAAGAATATGTGCAAATGGGTGCGTCAATAATTCGTGAGTGTCTCCAAAAATTTTGTGAGGCCATAATGGAGTTATATGGTGCAGAGTATTTGCGAAAGCCGACGGTTACTGACGTTGACAGACTCTATGCTCACCACTACGCATGTCAGGGGTTTTCTTGGATGATAGGAAGCATTGATTGTACAGATTGGCCGTGGGAGAATTGCCCACATGGTTTAAAAGCTCAATTTTGTAGAGGTGGTCACGGCCGAACTCCTTTCATTTTATTGGAAGCGATAGCCTCCCAAGATTTATGGATTTGGCATGCGTTCTTTGGTGTCGCCGGGATGAATAACGACGTAAATGTTTTACGTAAATCGCCTCTTTTCAATGATCTCAAAACGGGGAGAGCACCGGATGTAGAATTCGTTGCTAACGGCGTGCCTTATAAACGGGGATATTATCTTGCTGATGGGATATATCCGGAATACTCGATTATTATGAAGTCCATTAAAAATCCAGGGATGAATTATCACAAACGAATATTGTATAAGACGATGCACGAAGCAGCAAGAAAAGATGTGGAACGTGCTTTTGGTGTACTAAAGAGGAAGTGGCTAATGATTAAACATCCGGCTAAAGGGTTTAACAAAAAGCGTCTATCACATATAATGTACGCATGCATCATATTACATAATATGATAATTTAACGGCAGGCGATATCTCCCGTATTCTTTCCAGGAGCAAAGACCGCTCTATGATCCGATAAGAACGCATGTGGAATCGTTGGAAATTACCAGAGAAATATGTAACAAAACAACTCATCTTAGCCTCAAAGCCTATTTGGTGGAAGACATTTGGCATCGTAATCAAAACTAGTTTAGTCATTTTATTATCGTAATGTTTTAATTTTATTTGAATTATTATGTAACGTTTTAATTATTAGTGAAATTTTAGTTTGTGTTAAAAATGTTTTTTAAAAGAAAATTGATCATGGTCGCTCTTACTGGGGCACCCAATCGCCTGAATGTCGTTGGAGAGAAAAAGCTAACGTGGCAGGAAAAATGAGAGGGATTGACTCTCCTTACTAAGGACAGCCTTGTGATCATATTTAGAATCACAACTTAAGCATAATGTATATGTGGTTCGGTTATGGTGATAAAAAAATCTATATTTCGGAATCGTTAAGCTTATTATGAACAAATAATAAGAAATGTGGAAAACAAAAAAACTGTTGAATAGCTTTAGGGGGCGTTTGGTTGGGGTAATTTGAAATTCTTTTAAATTTTGAGAATTAAAATTCGAATTTAAAATTCATTTATAAATATTTTTTTATTTTTTTAATATAAATTTCATAAATATTCTACTTAAAAGTTTATAAAAAAAGTTTATAAAAATATTTTATAAAAAAAGTTTATAAATAATTTATAAAAAAAGTTATAAAAATATGAAAATTTATAAAAAAATTATAAGAAATTTATAAAAAATTATAAAAAAAGTTTATAAAAATTTATAAAAAAGTTTTAAAAATTTATAAAAAAAAGTTTATAAAAAAATTCATAAATATTTTATTTAAAAGTTTATAAAAAAACAATAAGAAAAAAATTTATAATTTTTTTCAAGTAAATTTAAATTTCTCACTTTTGTTTGATTATTTTGGCAATTTGAGGAATTGAAATTAAAATGCCTAAATTTAAGTAAACGGGACATAAGGAATTAAAATCTGAAATGCCCCCAATATCCTCCAAATTGCCCCAACCAAACGCGCCCTTAGTCTTTTAAAAATTTAGTTTGAAACTTATTATGAATAAAGAATAATAGGATAATGATGACAGATGACAGAGGTTATGTTATGTTTCATGTGATTGTACATTTAAATTAAAACAAAATTAATGTTTTGTAATAATGACAATGTACAATCATATGAAACACAACATGACCTCTCATGTTCAAAATATGAGAGGATCCTTATCCATAATAATAATATGGATAAATGAATGCAAGATACAATAAATAAAAGAAAGATCAAACTAAACATGAGAATTTATAGTGATTTTTCGCCCTACTCCACTCTCCAAGTTTCTGACTCTAGAGTTAATTCATTAATCAACAAGCTCCCTTCTTGGCTGAGAAAAACGTAAAACAACGCTTACAGTTTTATCGATACTTAGCTAGATATCGAGTCCTAACTAGCCCCTAGCAAGGAATCAAGCATCGTATCAAGAACGAAAACTTACAGAAAATACATGAATTCAATACCAAAGAGTATAAAATGATACCTTCATCACCCTGAACGACCCTTGCCTCAGAGGAAGTTTCCTTGACACTATTTGCTTGCTTGTTCAACTACTTAGTTCACCTCAACCCAGATGCTAGGCCAAAACCATCACCAACAGTCTACTTGACTTATTCATCATCTTCTTATATCAGATACATAGTCATTAACGGGGTAACATCCATGGGCACTAGTGTAGTGGATGAAAGGATTGATTCCTCACTAGCTCCAGCAACACCACTACCAATTGCCTCATTCCCAGCAGCCCCATTAGCTGGACATTTCCTCTTCCTCATCAAATGTTCATCCAGAGGAGTCTCATCTTCCACATCTTCCATCAAATGGTCAACCTGAGGACCTTCACCAGGGGTACTTACCCCTTCGGGAACACCACCCTAAGGCAAAGGTGGATGATTCCACGGTGACACGTTCATCATCAGAACTGCCAATAAGCGCAAGTACATCCATCACTGCAAAATAAAATTAAAAAAATGTTTGGTTAGTCGGGAAACGATAGCTAAGTCAGGCATAAGAACATGTATAGTGGATACAGGTCTCACCCACGCCATCTCGCATGAACACAAGACCATCCCTGCTTCCCAACATTGACTCGGGTTGGCCTGCACTAACGCACCCTCCAACATCGGTCGACCATACACCTACGTATTAGTTAAGTGATTGAACAGGGTACACTCATCACCTTGAGAAAAATGTGGAGGATACTCCAGGTCAGGCCTCACCCTATTGTTCCATCTAAAGTAACGACTCGGCAACATGGTCTCATCAACGATTATCTATACCCAGTTCTTGTGCCAACCAAACAATCCCTTCGCAGACCCAACTATAGACAACACACGCTCACCCTTTTGCCTCTTCGTAATAGACCACCAAGACCCATTCGAGATGGCGTGGGTGAGGCATTCAACCCAAAGCAAGCCAAGATATAAGCATTCAATCTTTGGTAACTCGTGGGGTGCATTTGAGAAAAGGCTATATCATAAAGGTCGATAATCTCAAAATAAAATGGGTGCAAGAGAATCCTAAAATTACAGTCACAGGCGTATTCTAGGTAAAAGGTTGTCACATGTTGTGACAGTAGTCTGTGAGCCCTTTCATTGCCCTCAGGCACACGGGGAAGAAATGGCATTATCCATGGATATTGCGAGGTAAGATTATTATATTTTGCGTCCTTAACCCAACTAAGGTTATCATGAACAAGGGCATGATCACGACAAGACATGACAAAAAATTTTCTTATAAACAAGAAAGGAAGGTGCAACTAACCTTGATTAATTTTAGAACAGAAAACAACGCCCAAAAAACAAAGGAAAACGGAGGGTTTTTTGGTTCGATAAGTAAAGAAGCTATTTCATAACTTCCCACCCTTTTTATATGAAAAATAAAATAAGATTAGTACGGTACACTTGGCAACAACCATTGGGCCAACAGGTCCACGTAACGCGCATACCATTCACGCCCTGAGAGACGCGCTGATGTGCTAACCGTTTGCAAGTTTTAAAATTTTATAAGCACGTTTTAACTGGACAATTACATTAACACATATGAGTAAGTATACTCGTTCGTGATAGCAAAGGTGGGTAAGTCGAGATCGTCCCAAGGGATTTGTGGTATTTTGTCAAATTGTTTGAAACAAGAAAACTTGTCAAGCCTTCCACGAAATTGATGTTATTCTAAAAACCAATTTAAAGAAACATATACTTGTGTGTAGGTCATAGTCAATTATCTAGAGTGTTCATGAAAACTTGGTGTAAACTTGATGCAATGCACAAATCAGAGACAAATAATTCACAATCCATGGTTTATGTTTTGTAAAAATCATTTTAAGAATACAATCACATAGGTAATCCTTTCGGTCCTTAACCAATTGATTATTCTTTTGAAAATCCATTTGTTTGTAAATGATTCTTATTTAACTTGTTCTTACGAATACTTTCAGCCTTTACGTAATGAAATCGGTTCTAGTCTCGTTTAACAATCAAATATGATGAGTGTCAATCATCATATCCCCATACTAGTTTGTCACTACCGTTTTGGAATAAAACATAAAGAGAAATCATTTCGGCCATTTATCTTACAAATGTTATAACATCAAATTAAACAAGACTAGTTATTATTCCAACAAACTCATTAAACAAAAACACTTTACATGCATCACATATATAAGAACACTCTCAATAATTGCCTGGAACTTACACACAAGTATATTCAAAAATTACTCCATTATAACCATAACAAAACACAAGTAGTAACCATGTAATTCATATAATTCATAAGAACAGAAATTCATGACAAAGTTAATAAGAATACCTATCCTCGGATTACAAGAACTAGAATATGTGAAACTATAGCAACCACGCGCCTCCAATCGCCTTATACTACCCGTAACAACTCCAAATTACTACCAAATGGTTAAGAATTGTGCTCAACAAGTTTCTGGATGTTTTACAGACTTAATAGGACTTTTAGGGTGAATAAAAGTGTTCGGTAATAGTCTTGGTGTAAGCCTATTACTCCTTGGGGTGTGTCCTACTAAACACATAGGTCTAGGTGCAATATATAGCTAAGAACTCTTCACCAACAAGCCAAAAACGTTCTTCAGGAGTTATTAACAAGAAATGATTGGACTCCAATGATTAATGGAAGTAATGGCATCAATAAATGAGAATTTTGTAACTGCAGCACTTCTCAACCGAATCGGTTGCGATGCAGCCAATCGGTTCCTCTTGTCCAACACTGTCCAGCCGAATCGGTTGCGGGCTCCAACAGATCGGCTCTATGCCTTTTGTACGACATTTGTTGACGTTTTTTGACTTTTCTCGACGCATGCCTTTTTCCTTGCTTCCGATGCTAATTTCCAAGATAGAACTTGATAATTATTTGATGTAGATACTTAGAAATCATCGTGCTTTCAATCATCAAGTCCTTGAGCCTTTTCTTCTTTCTTTTCTTTCTCGGGAATTGTCCAAATGAGCATGAATTCGTCATTTCTTCGTCTTTCACGATACCTGGCTACATTTACATACAAATACGCTTCCTTTGCAATTTTGCAACAATTATGTGTAAATATAACCGATTATCATACACAAAACTAACAATAACACTACTAAAAACATGCTCATTCTGAGCGTTATCAAATTCCCCTATACTTAAGTTATGCTCGCTCTCGATCAGGTCTAGCATTTATAAAAATCGATTTCAATAGTCTCAACACCGTGGTTCCAAAAATCTAACAATCATTTTAAAAGAAATTATTGTCAATTTGCATTTTATATGTGAAAATTCTGAAAATGAACCAAATTACTTGCGATAACATAACTAAACACCTCACGAATGATTTTAGGAATTCACTCAACGCTCAAATAGATTGATTGGTATATGTAAATCACTCAATGCCTAGTCATGATTTATGTTTCTTACCATAATCTTGTACAAGTATCAAGACAAATAAAATAGATTCATCAAAGAGGTCTTTTATTTGGGTTATAACGATAAGGCTTTGGGTTCATAAAATGTATGGATAAGGCATGAGATTATTTATGAAATTGGTTTAAAAAGAAAAATAAAGTCAAGTCTAAACCCCCATGTTGCTAGCCATCGAACAAACCACAATCCCGAAAATGATTATAATCACCTCTTCTTCACATATCGATCACCGAACATATATTACATTTTAGCTCATTGGTTAATCAATATCTCACACATACTCCATCTTATAATAATATAGCACATTGGCTATAATTATCATCACATAATATCTTTTTTTTATATCACATCTCCCCTACACTTCATATGAGCATACACCACAAAAAATACAAATGAGAAATACGTCTCCTTCATCTTTGTTGGAAATGGTACACACAAATGACATAGTGTAGCTTCATCATAATCATTAAATCCAACATCCCACACAACAAGCAACAAACCAATAGACATTGACATGGGTTGGCTAAGATTTTAAAGTGTAAAATATTTTTTCTTTTTTTTTTGTGGATGTAACAAAATGAAAAGTTTGGCTCGGAGGGTGTAACTAAGGATATCTAGCGCTAAAAATGAGCGCTACAAATGGGTCTATATTGGTGGTTAACTAACCGATGTGGTTAGCAAAAAATATTAGATGTAAAATGAAAGGCCATTTGGGTTAAATCCTACGATTGCCTCTTATCATTTGAATATATTTTTATCACTCGAAAGTGATATTAACCGTAATGCATAACAAGTACAAGTTCTAGAATCGACATAATCACCGGCACACTCATAGCAAAATATAAGACATAAAGATAAGCTTCATACAAAAAGAATCCTCACAATTTAGTGGAAAAAGGCTATAATGTGTACTAGTAGATGTTATCGAATCCAAAATGAATTACTTCATAATTTGGTTAAATTTCAAAAAACTCTTTTTACAATTGAAATAACCAAGTTGTTTTTAAATATATATATAACATGTGAAAACAACTAGATAATCAAGGGCGAACTTCTACTAGCTACTTGAATCCGAAAATTTACCTAAAAATTAAAAAAAAAAAACGAAAATTTTTAAATATATTATCATTTTTTCCTATTTTTTTCCCTCCCCCATACTTAAGTTTTGCATTTTCCTCAATGTAATAAAATGAACTTCAAAGTAAATAAAATGGGAAAAGAAATTAGTCAAAAAGATATCACCGGAGTAAAATACGCAATATGCATATTTGGCCATAGATACGCGTATGAGTTTTCCAACTCCAAACATTGACCAACAATAGCTTCTTGCATATCAACCCTGCAAACAAAACTGCAAAATATACACAACACACAAAACAAACAAAACAAACAAAAATTAAATCATACGCTAATTAAAATTCAACAAACAAACAAACAAAGTATGATATTAGTCCTACAGAAATAGTTAGAGAAAGATAGATAAAATATTGTTCGACACACCATAATCATTGTTTTTCGAATCACCATCCAAATCATGATCAACACGATCATGACTCGTCTTCACTCATCTCATCATCACCATCATCCTCATCTCCTTCAGTCTCATAATTCTCATCTTCTTCAAACACCGAGTATACTCTCCTCTTCTTCTTCTCGCCAGCTCTAGATGAAGAACCGCCCACATCGTAACTAGATCCTCCGACCTCGGGCACTCTACCATACATCGGCACAGGGTCGGGAAATGGTGCATAACCAGGATATGGGTACGGGTAAGGTCCAGGGTATGAAGTATACGGTAAAGGATATGGTGGAACATTGGGTGGGTTGTAGAGAGGCAAATCATAGTTGGCTTCTTGCGCCATATGTTGAAAGAACGGCATCGAGTAATCATTAACGTAATTGTTCCTCAACATCATCGAATCTTTCCACACTTCCCTACACTCAATATCATTCAATTCCCGGTTCCAGTCATCCCGAGTCAAAACTACTCATTGTACCCCTAGGCACATTATCCGTCGGTTGATGTGGTGGTGGGTTATTCCATGTTCCCAACACCCTAGTTGATCTATCTAAAGCTTTTCCAAAACCTTTGGCATCCCACGTCTCGCTCACTTTCAGGTCAACATTCTTGTCCAACTCATTATCATCAAAGTACCCAAGATTCTTCGCCAATCTTGTCACATAATGTCCTCCACATATGTCACTCTTGTCCTTTATGCCCGGAGCTCTCCTAGAAAAATATCCGGCTATGATCCAAGCCGCGGTTCCATTCTTTGTCTCCTCCAACAATTCCATTACCCATAGATCCGGCTTTTGGCATTTATCCCTACTCCCTTTCCAATGGAACGTCCCCCGTACTATCAATTTGTGTAGGATTTTCAACAACGGGTTCTTTAAAGTTGATGAATTCCTACGAGCACAAGAAGGATCTCCCACACGATTCCAATATGCCGGGACACTAGGGTAGTCTTTTTCAAACCTCTTTAGCCTAATAAAATGAATTTCAAACAATCTATGACTAACCTCATATGGCTCGTACAAACCAAGAGCAACTAAAAAACCTGGAAAAGTATATGCATGATCCCGTCCACGTACCCTAAACCAAATACAAATCTCGTCCATGATATTACGCAGATTTACCTTTCTTTCAAAGTACATAGTCGAGAAAAACTCTAAACACCATTCCCGGTAAACATCTACATGAATACTAAAAGCTCTTTCCCAAGAAAGATCCTCGAACATGTCTCCATCATCCGGGTAAACATAAGACATCCGCATCATACTTTTTAACTCTTCCTCACACTCATACTCATTGAACAAATCCTAATCTATCAACCTTGGAACCAAAATTTTCCTAGTTTGCAACTTCGAAAGGCGTTCCCTAAAGGCATGCTTTTCCTCCATGGTGAGATCATTAAACTTTAGATTCTCATTCCCTTCAGCTCGCATACTATATGTGACTTTCTTCCTTGCGTTTCGTTGGCAATATTTGTTCACAAGCGGGTTCATCGGAATCCGTGTTGAGCTTGATCAACCTACAACATTTCTCTGTAGAAATCATAAATATAAGTTAATATAAGAGTGTTAGAACCGACGATACAAATTATTAAAGCCCCGAGAGTCAAGTTAAAAAATTGAAATTTTCTTCACAGAACAGAGGAGCCGAATCGGTTGTGGAGGCAGCCGGTCGGCTCCTCCATTTACCGTGCTCCAACCAATCGGTCGGCCTTCTCACCCGAATCGGTTATGAGTTCTGCAGAAGGCAAAAGCCTTCCAATTGACTTCCCACTAGATTTTACCAATTCTAATTCACTCCTACACTTCATTTGAATCTTAATGATGATTTCTACAACCTCAATTCGTTCTTAGTTCATTCTAAAACATCTTTTCCTATGATTTATTCATCATTCTTAGAACACAATATAATAACTAAACTTCAATTCCTCAATTAATTGTTCTAAAAAACAATGTGGCATCTAAAAATCACTGAGAATGCATCATCTAATCACTAGGAATCAACAATTGCAACTTAATTTGATTCAAGACTTCAGCCAAAATTCAATCCAAAAATTCAATCAAATTATTCTCTTCCAATGTTGAATCAATTACTATAACACTTTTTGCAATTCATTCCTACATCAATTACCCACTTAATTCTAAAAGATTTCATCTTAATTTGAATTCTATCAAAAACCCCTTATTCATGACCTAATTTGCAATTTCGAATTAAAACTCAAATTAAACCTTAATTAAGCTAATTGATTAAAGATGCTTACTTGTTTAGGTGCCATGATAAACTTTGAATGCTCCTAAAACCTTCAATTAACCTCTTGGTGGTCGAATATTTGGAACCCAAATGGAAGATTAATGTGTGTGTGTGTGTGTTTCTGGAAAAATTGAATTTTTGGTACTTGTACTTGCCCCAAACCGGTCAGTCATGAGCACAACCGATTCGGTTTCCATTTTTGCAGAAAATTTAACTTTTTAACTTCACTTGGTCATTTCACCTTCCAAGTAAAAATTATTTTCTTACTCAAAAAACTCAATTAAAGATTCACACAACAATTATCCAACCAATTGTAAATTCCAAACTTAACAATATCTAACTACTAACTCAAAACTAAATTATAAAACCTCATTATCATTAAACTTAAACCCAAAAGTGATTGCCTTATGATAAACCTCAAACCATAATCATCATAATAAAAAAAATATAAAAACTCCTAAATGCATAAAAGTTAATTCAAATCAAAAGATTAAGCACAAGCAAGTGCTTTTTATTTTTTTTGTGTTCCATTATTCTTCATCCCTCGAAGTATTCGTGTTTCAAAATATCTTCACTTTGAAACTTCCCCGTTAGTTCACGGTTAGTTTCATGTGTCTTGAATCTCCTAACAAAGTTCCTCCCACTTGGGCACAATATATCAAACTTCACATGCCACTCTCCGTCTCCTTCCTCTTTCTTGTACACACTTGCTCCATCGGGTCCCCATTCTAAGTTCTTTAGTTGCATGGGCAAAGATCCGAGAAAATCTGTAAGCTTTTTAAACACAATAATATTTTTAAAAGGATTGTAAAAAGCTTCCGTTGCTAGGGCTCTCTCCATTTCTTCTTCCAAATTGAAATAAGGTGGAACAATTGGACCATACATCGCCCTTCCTTGGTCATCACGACCAACTTCAAAACATGTCAAAACATCATCATTCATAAATTCTAAATCTTTCATGAATTCCAAAACTTTACCTGTTGGTTTGGGATAATATGTTTGTTTAGCGATTTCATCATCTATGGTCATGGTTCCTCTTCCCATATCAATTATATCCCCGCATGTTCTAAGAAAAGGTCTACCTAGAAAAAGAGGTAAACTCTTATCTACCGGAATATCCAAAACAAGAAAACCGGCTAGGTAAGCTTGATAACCGATTTGTACTCTTACGTTCTTAACCTCTCCCATAGCCTTGGCTTGAGAATTGTCGGCCATTGTTAACTTTGCTTGGTTCGGTTGAGAGTTACTAAGCCCTAAGTTTTTATAGAGTGGGTATGGAATGACATTAACACTAGATCCCGTGTCTGCTAGTGCATAAATTAGAGTGGTACCATTAACTTTGATTGGTAGTACAAAGTTTTCCGAGTCACTCTCCTTTCTTGGCAACCCCCTATTCAAAATCCGATCCCTTTCTTCCTCCGTTAAGTTCTTATCCTCCAAACGAGCTCTTGCTAACATCACTGCATCAAGTTTCTTGCGGTACATCACATAATCTTTCAAAACTTCAATGACGGGTTTCTTTTCATTTAACTCATTGAATTTTTGCTCTAAGTTCTCAAGGATAGCCTCCTTTTGTTCTTGGGTCAATGGTTTAAAGGTTGGTGGTGAATGTCGCGGTGATGGTGAGAAATCTTGGTTTTTGGTGGTGTTGGTAGTTGGGGTGAGTTTGTTTGATGAAGTTTTCTTCTTATTAGCTTTGCCCATCTTAACAACCTCCACTTTTTCATTCTTACCATGCTCCATGTTTCCACATAACTCCGTTAGCATTTCATTCACATCCTTTTCCTCTTCCAAATCCGTGATATTGATCCTCATCTCACCAAGCCTTGAAATCCAATTGGCACTTGATAGTAACTAGAAAATCTCGCCCAAAGCAAACATCGGACTCATCCGCGTTTCCTCCATCTAACACAACAAAATCAGCTTCAAAAATATGGCCATGAATATTGATGCGTAGGTTCTTGACTGTCTTTCTCCCGTACCCTTCATAATCTAGCCTAACATGGCCAAGCTTGTCAAGCACGGTGTCAACAAAGTAATTATCCCCATATGCCATATTGAGTTGGGCATCCCAAGCACTCACGCCCTCAATACTACAAGGCGTAGCAAACCGCATGAAAGGAGAATCATACCCCGTGATAGGGGCTTGAGTGAAAATCACTACTTTGTTCTTCTTAGGGACACGAACCTTGTTCTCCCCGACTCCTTCTAACAACTCCACTCCATCTCAATTCCTTCTTGCTCTTCTCCAAAATATTTCCTATTTTCTCCAAAGAACTCCCCGTGTCTTTGAACATTTCATCCAAATTCCTAAAGTACTCCGAAATTCCGCTCAAACTATCCATAAAATAACTTATCTATCATAACAAAACAAACAAAAACATAAACAACCAAATCATTAGTGTTAAGGGTTAGTTACAATTAAAACAAACTACAAAATACACTCTAAACAACTAAAGACATTTATTAAAACTAAACACAAAAGCTAAAACTTGAAAATAAGAAAAACAAAAAATATTTAACGAGAGCTCCAACCGAATCGGTTGGCCTCCCAAACGAATCGGTTGGAGGTATGTCTCAGACCCATTTTTACCCAGCCGAATCGGTTGCGAGACGCAGCCGATCGGCTCGATGAAAATTTCTACTTTTTATTTAATAATTAATTAATAAATTAATTAATAAAAGACAATTAATTTAAAACTTTAATTTTAATAAATGCAACTTTTCATTTACCCTTATTTAAAAAACATTAACTACACTTAGCTAAAATATTATTAAAAACATTAACTAAACATAAATTTATTAATTACTAATCATTACAACTAAACCTTAACTACTAAAAACTAAAAATTAAACTAGAACATTAAAGTCAATTAAAACATAATTTAATAAAAACTTAATAAACTAAAAATAAAGAAAATAAGCAAAATCATAAAAACAATCCAAACAAGCACTTATAATCATCTAGGAAATTGAAAATACAGGAAAATAAGCTAAACACATAAACACATAACAATAGAGTAACAAAAAGCTTTGAAAAAGAAAAACACAAAATTTTAACGAGAGGTCCAACCGAATTGGTTGCTCGCGCAGCCGATCGGTTGGCCTAAAACCAACTTTTAAGTTTCATCTTTTTTTAGAAAACACTTATACTAAACTCAAACAATTCCAGAATTACAGAAAATAACAAATCAAATCAAATCCCCGACAACGGCGCCAATAACTTGATGTGCTAACCGTGTGCAAGTTTTACAAATTTAAAAACACGGTTTTACCGGATAATTACATTAACACATACGAGCAAGTATACTCGTTCGTGATAGCAAAGGGGGGGTAAGTCAAGATCGTCCCAAGGGATTTGTGGTAATTTGTCAAATTGTTTGAAACAAGAAAGCTTGTCAATCCTTCCACGAAATTGATGTTATTCTAAAAACCAATTTAAAGAAACATATACTTGTGTGTGGGTCATAGTTAATTATCTAGAGTGTTCATGAAAGCTTGGTGTAAACTTGATGCAATACACAAATCATAGGTAAATGATTCACAATCCATGGTTTATGTCTTATAAAAATCATTTTAAGAATACAATCACATAGGTAACCATTTCGGTCCTTAACCAATTGATTATTCTTTTGAAAATCCATTTGTTTGTAGATGATTCTTATTTAACTTGTTCTTACGAACACTTTCGGCCTTTACGTGATGAAATCGGTTCTAGTCTCGTTTAACAAGCAAATATGATGAGTGTCAATCATCATATCCCCATACTAGTTTGTCACTAACATTTTGGAATAAAACATAAAGAGAAATCCTTTCGGCCATTTATCTTACAAATGTTATACCATCAAATTAAACAAGACCAGTCATTATTCCAACAAACTCGTTAAAGAAGAACACTTTACCTGCATCACATATATAAGAACACTCCCAACAATTGCCTATATCTTACACACAAGTATATTCAAATATTACTCCATTATAACTATAACAAAACACAAGTAGTAACAATGTAATTCATATAAATCATAAAAACAGAAATTCATGACAAAGTTCATAAGAATACCTATCCTCGGATTACAAGAACAAGAATTTGTGGAACTATAGCAACCACGCGCCTCCAATCGCCTTATACTACCCGTAACAACTCCAAATTACTACCAAATGGTTAAGAATTGTGCTAAACAAGTTTCTGGACGTTTTACACACTTAATAGGACTTTTGGGGTGAATAAAAGTGTTTGGTAATAATCTTGGTGTAAGCCTATTACTATTTGGGGTGTGTCACACTAAACACATAGGTCTAAGTGCAATATATAGCTAAGAACTCTTCTCCAACAAGCCAAAAACGTTCTCCAGGAGTTATTAACAAGAAATGATCGAACTCCAATGATTAATGGAAGTAATGGCATCAATAAATGAGAATTTTGTAACTGCAGCACTTCCCAACCGAATCGGTTGCGATGCAGCCAATCGGTTCCTCTTGTCCAACACTGTCCAGCCAAATCGGTTCTAGGGATCCAACCGATCGGCTGGATGCCTTCCGTACGACATTTGTTGACTTTCTTTGACCTTTCTCGACGCATGCCTTTTTACTTGCTTCCGATGCTGATTTCCAAGATAGAACTTGATAATTATTTGATGTAGATACTTAGAAATCACCGTGCTTCCAATCATCGAGTCCTTGAGCCTTTTCTTCTTTCTTTTCTTTCTCGGGAATTGTCCAAATGTGCATGAATTCGTCATTTCTTCATCTTTTATGATACGTGGCTACATGTACATACAAATACGCTTCCTTTGCAATTTTGCAACATTTATGTGTAAATATAATCGATTATCATACACAAAACTAACAATAACGCTACTAAAAATATACTCATTCTAAGCGTTATCACGCGCATGCTACTGATACCACACTAACATTACGCTGACGTCACAAGTACAGTCGAAAGGATGGATGCAGATGTGGCATAAACGGCTGATTGACTTAATTTAAATCATTTCAAAAAGATTCTTTGCATTTCCCACACAAACATTAAGTGCTACTTTATCCTGACATGACTCAAACGTCGCAAAAGAACACCTCACATTTTCACACTGTATCTATGCCTGGCACCTTGTTGCATAAATGCGTATCGACTTGGGGGACTACTCTATCAACATAACAAAGCTATTTTCCAGCCTGATAGTCACTTTTATTAGTCTAACATCATACCATTAGATCATGCTATAGTACTAGACTGAAGGACTTGATAGCATATCAATATCCATGGACAAAGCCTATTAATTATACGTCAAAGTCAAGCCAATTATCAATACTTAGCAATGGCCCATTATCAACACTTGGTAGGCCAAGTCACACTCCCAGGTCATCCTTGGCCTAGGAAAGCATCCGTGCTGCTGACACACATGAGATAATTGTGTCCCAACTGTCACTAGATGTACTATCTGACATATGACAATGTGAGACACACAAGCAAGAACATTGGAGACGGGCACGACCTGATACGAGCCAAAGAGAAACCGCCACCTGTCATTCTTGTCTATTCATTGGATGATCAGCACCTAGCCTATCTACAGCCGTTGACTATCCATGTGGAGTTTACCTTAAACCCTAAATGTCTTTCTATAAAAAGAAGGCACCTCACACATCAAAAAAGGGTTTCTCTCTCTCTCTCTCTCTCTCTCTCTCTCTCTCTCTCTCTCTCTCTCTCTCTCACATACAGACACACACACACAAAGTATTTGGGTAAAGGGGGTTACCCTGGTAAAATATATAATCACATAAAAAAAATAAGTATAATAGAATGTGGCTGAGGTACCACATTAACCTCAAGAAAAGGCTTGAACGTCCACTACAAGTGTTTGTGACATGCCACATAATGGAAACAAAACTAGCTAAATACTCTAACTAGAACATCGTAAAAACACACATTTATGTTTTTTCAGTAATTATATTTTACCAAGGGTAACCCTTTTACCCAAAAAAAATACACATGTATGTTTGGGTGTTACTCAAACTCTTGATTCTTAATCATATCTTTGAGTTCTTACCGTTCAACACCAGAAACTGTACAACACAACCATCTCAACCCAATCCTATTCACATTTTACATACCATACGTAAACAATTAACAAAATGAGTTTTATAAAATGATGTGAATGTTTATAAAATTATGCAACACTTTATAAAATGATGCAAGTATTTGCTGCATTATTTATAATAAAACAATCTTTCATCATTAAGCAAGTTTTAGAGATTCACATTCACATCTTAAGTGATTTTTGCCAAAATGATCTAAACATGTTTAGTTAAACTTTTACTTAATACGCTTTTATATTTATCATTACTAAAACGTAAAGAAATCGTGAAGTAAAAATAATGTTTTATGTCTTTTTTTGTATTAACAAAATATTTATCAACCATTTAATTTACAAACACAAATATAAGGAGGAGAGTTATTTTACATACCAAAACTTTTCTCACATACCAAGGGACTCATCTCGACCATCCATCTAAAAAGAAATCAATAGCTAAGATTAAAAGCATTTTATTATTTCACATATTTTTTATAATTTAAATATCTCTTAAACCGTTAATCGTTAAGTGAAAATATTTACATTATGAGCATTTAATTATCTTTCGGGTACACTTTGATATACTTTCGAAAAAGAAAAAATTTCATTTTTTCCCGTTTTTCACGTTCTGAAATTTGCTGAAAAAATCATATATGATAAAACACTATCAAAGTGCATAGAAAAATAATTAAATGCTTTCGCACATGATTAACGGTTTAAAAGATATTAATATTTGAAAAAAAATGATGAAAGTGGGTTTTTTAAATTGTTGAGATTAATCTCATCCATTAGATCAAATAAAAATAGATGATAAAGATTGATCCCTTAATATATAAATAATCTTTTGTCCTCAAATGATCTTGAATCAAATATAAGAAAACGGAAAGGGTTAATACGTGGACGCTAACACGTCAACTGAAATAATTTTGATTGTAACCGAATCGACATCTGCCAACTTTTTCAAGCTATAGCCTTAAGACATTACTAGAACCTATGGCTCTTTTGCCATGAGCTTTCGCATTAAAGTTTCCATATACACAGTTAAGTAAAAAAAAATGACACCATTTTGATATACGTAAAAGCCACATCTTTCATTCAATTCAGTTTAAATTATTTGTACGCAGTATCGTAGCTGAGATTCTGGAGGCCCGATGCAAACACTTATGTTGTAACTGAATATGAGAGTCAAATATATATCATATCAATTACAGAAACAAAAAATGTAGTATTTTACCAATCTAGCTTTAATTCTAACAAATATACATACATAAAATTATATATCATTATCATTTTTTGTCGAAAGTAAACTTGGAGGCCCTAAATATACAAAGAGACATACGTTTTGAGGTCCTTTAAATTTTAAAGCATTGAGCGATAGCATGACTCACACACTCTAAATACGGCTCTGTTTGTACGTGAGACACATTCTTAGGCATCCAAAATATAGGAGAACAACATATTAAATCAGCTTTTCATGAAAACGAAAATCAACTTTAATAAAGAAAATATGTCTTGACTTTAAAACCTATATGGAGTAACATTTATTCCGTTTAATAATTTAATCTTCATCATATTTAAAAGTTGCTACTTTTATTTGGACCATCGGATTTAATAAAGACAAAGGATGCATTATTCGTAGAAAAAATCATGATGACGTGGCACCCATATCATACCTATTCCTTTGTTTCCAAGCAATAAGAATTTTTCACCATATATTATTTGCATAAAGAATTTGAAAGTTGACAATAAAATAAGCATTATGATCTTCACCTATTAAAGTAGGTTTGCATTTTGGATAAAATAATACAACTAAATTCTATTCAAAATTCTCCTACTTTTTAATATTACAGAAACAATACCTGTGCTTATTTAAATGCTAAGGAAGAACATGTGTTAATTACCGTTTTCATCACCCTTGTTAATTACCATTAATTACCCATTAATCTAACTAGGTATCAATACAAAATTATTGCCAAAATGCTTGCTAATCATCTCAAGCATACACTTTAAAGGGTATGTTTGGCAAAGAGCAGTGTGAAGCTTTTTGGAGCGATGAGCGGTGAGCAATGAGCATTTTGATTTTTATTAGTCGTTTGGCAAATGAGCGATGAGCTTTCCTATTTTTTAGGAATGCTCAATTTTCAATTCTTCATTAAGAAGTGTGGCGGTGGGCAGGTGCATAGCATCGCCACACTCACATCTATCTGCTTCATTACTACAGCTCACAGCTACTTTTGCCAAACACACATTTTCATTGGTTGTTGGGGAGGTATAAATGGCTTATATAAAAGGCCATCAAATCATTGATGGCCCCCTTTTAGTAAATAAAATTAGTTCTTGGAAAGAAAAAACTCATGCTTTTTTACGTAGATTTTGAAAAGGCTTTTGACTTCTTGAGTTAAAACTTTTTACTCTCTATCCTTTAGCAAATGGATTTTAGTGCTAAGTGAAGGAATTCAATTCGGTTTTTACTTCGGTTCTTGACAATGGATCTCCAACAAATGAAGTTAAATTTGAAAGAGGTCTTAGGCAAAGAGACCCCCTATCCACGTTTCTTTTCATCTTAGCGGTTGAAGCATTGAATATTGCGCTTCTTGAAGCAACTAACAACAACATTTTTCATGAGTTAAAGTGAGTAAAGATACGATACACATCTCACAGCTTCAATTTGCGGATGATGCTCATATTATAGGTGAGTGGTCCATGGATAATGCAAGAATTATCTAGAATCCTCACTTGCTTTCACCTTGCTTCCGATCTTAGAGTAAACTTCAACAAAAGTAGACTCTTTGGAATCGAGGTAAATACTTTAGAACTTAACTCAATTGCTTTTACAATTGATTGTCAAGCTCTCAATTCCCTTGCATGTACTTATGCCTCTCAATTGGTGCTAAAATGTTTAGATGTTTAAATTAGTCTCCACTGGTTGAGAGGTTTTAAAAGGGACTTTCAAAGTGGGAGTAAAAAAACCTTACATTTGGTGGTCGCCATACTCTAATTAGTTATAACATTTCAAAAATTAAAAAGTTTAGTAATAGCTATTTTAATAGTATTTATATGATTTCAGAATATTATTTCAGTTAGTATTTAACGGAATAAGGATCTGTTATGCAAATAGTTAACGGAAAAAAGGACCTCCGCTGTAACGAAACTAACGACGTGGACTAATAGTGCAAAGTGAGGATTAAGATGTGAAATTACATAATTTCCCTTATGGCCTTAAAATCTCAAGACACATAGATTTAACCCCTCATTGTTACATGTGTTATGGGACGTGTCGTATATGTGTTTTTGGAAGGAAAGGTGGGGTTAATCATTTCATTTTGCAAGAATAATTCACTAGAGGATAATGGGAGCAAGCCTTGGAGATTTAGTGTTAACCAATAAGTCTCAAGTATTATGAAATAATTCCTCAGCAAGGTGGTCAGGAAAGCAAGAGGAACACCTAAACCAAATACAAGATGAGTAGTGGATTATTAGCACGATTAGTAGTGTAGTCATGTAAATATGAATGTATCTAGTTTCATGACTAGTGGAAGGTTATAGCAAGGGTATGCATATGAGTAGATGTTAGTAGAACAATATATGGTATTTATGTTATAACGTAAGTTCAGGTTTAGTCTTAAGTGTTGTGCAAAGGGTCAGATCAGGTTTAGCAAAATGTAGGTTTTGGACTTCAGTAGTCCTATACGGCGTATAGACAAGTCTATACAGCGTATGAGGGTTTTATGGTGATAAAGAGTTATAATAACAAAACTATAGTCAGGTACGAACAAATATATGAATTAGAATAATAGTCAGGTATGAGTAGATATACACACAGAGGTCTGAATTAGTTTGTAAATCGGATGATAGTCGGGTAGCTCATGATAGTATAACCGGGTGATAGTTGAGTAGCCCATGATAGTATAACTGGGTGATAGTCGGGTAACTCATGATAGTTGAACCTGGTGATAGCTAGGTAGCTTGCGATAGTAGAACCGAACGATAGCCGAGTAGCTCACAATAGTAAAATCAGATGATAGTCAGCTATAAACATTAGCGCATATCATGTATTAGTCAGTTATGAACAATTATGAAAACCAAATGTTAGCCAGGTATGGTCATGTAGCCTTGCGTTGAAATAGTGCTTTATGCACTTAGTTAGTCCTGTGTGGAATCGTGCTTTATGAACTCAGTCAATCGTGTGTGGCATTTTGCTTTATGCATTTAGTCATTCATGTATGGAATCATGATCTATGCAATCATTCAGTCCTATGTGGAATAAGAAACTCGGATCGCATTCGTCCAGAGGGTAGTGTCTCAGATTCATATTCAGTTTCAGTATTTGTTTCAGATATAGTTTCAGTATCAGTTTCAAACATAGTTTCAGTATCAGATTCAAGTATAGTTACAGATTTATTTTCAGTATTAGACTCATTTTTAGTTCAGTTGTCGTCTCAATTCTAGTACAATTATTAGCTCACGCAAGAGTAATAAGAACTCAGTTTAAGTTTAGCATTAGTTTCAGTTTTATGATGATTAGTATAGTTATTAGCTCACGTCAGAGTGATAAGAACTCAATATAAGTTTAGCATTAGGTTCAGTTTTATGATGAATATTAGTAAACGGCTCAATGAGAATATGACTATGTAGCGGTCATGATTATAGCATGTTTCAGTATACATTTAGAATTTAGTACCGTTTACTCACTAAGTCATTATGACTTACAGTTTTCCGTTATGTTTTTATGTAGGTAAATGAAATGGAACTTGGGGCTTATAGATAGAAAATGGTAAACTAAAGGAATTGTAATGATCGTGTACACATGTTACGAGCATCTCATCCATACTTCTTTGTTATCAGCTTACATACGACCTAAATAAACTTTGTACCAGTATTTTAGATGTTCAAATAGTTTGTATTCAGTAATGGGTCATTTTGTATGTTTGTAGTTATGGGTAAAAAGGGGTGTTTGGGCTAGCACCCACGTTACATGTATTTAATGCTTCCGCATGTTGCTTTTATGAAACTTTTGTACAAAATGATGTTTAGTGTGTATAAAGTATGTTTCCAGGTTTTTATGAATTTACGGCAAGTAGAGATCATTTTTCCGGAAAATAAAGTTCGAGTCTCAGAAGGCCTCTATGGCGTATTGGGCAAGCCCTATACGCCGTATAACCAACTTGATAAAAAAATAAATAAAATTATTGGCGTTTCATTAGATCATTTCTTGGTAGTTTTGGTGTTTACTATGTGGAAAACTAGAATGGGGGTTGAATAGTTTTTACCGTTTTAAAATCTATTTGCTTGTGAATAAATGACAACAAGTAATATGTAAGTAAAGAGAGAAATGATCAAACCACAGCACGATTGTTTATAGTGATTTGGTCTATAAGGACTTTTTTCCCTTGCCCTACTCCACTCCCCGAGTCTCCAACTCGAGAGTTTATCTTCACTAATCAACAAGCTCCTTTAAACGGCGGAGAAAACCTTTACATTTTGCTTACACACTATTTTCGACACAAAGCAAGATGTCGAGTTCTTTTACAAGGGTACAACAACTCCCGTCACACTATGTATTTTAAGTACTAAATACTAACCGATCACTATCAAAGGTTTGTGATGGTTTGATACAAACAATGATGTATGAACTAACTATAATTCACACTATGATGAACTAACAAGACTTTGCAACACACTGTTAAAGCTTGTAAGTCTTTTGAAAATGTGTTGATCTTCTTGCTACAAAAGAAGCTCACTAAAATGAAATATGAATGGGTTAGAGAGAATGAATAATGAATGAGAGAATGTATGTTGTTTTTATGCTAGTAAGTGATGAGAAATCAACATGTTGTGGCTTGCTATTAATAAGCAAAAGCCTTCAGCAAGCCATGGATGGGATGGATCCAAAAACAGGGATTCGTCCTTGTAGTCATTTAGTTCAGTAGGCACCTGATAGAATATCTTCAAAATCTTTACCAAATCTAACCAAAATATTTACCATATCTTTCTATAATTCTTTGAGTAATAATCTAACCAAGATATTCACCCTATCTTTCTAAAGATCCTTAGAGTGAAAATCTAACCAAAATATTTACCATATCTTTCAAAAATTCTAAAGAGATACGCAATCATGAAATGATGTAAAAATGCACTTTCATTTTGATAAAAATGTTCTACAAAGTAAACTTATAGCTTGAATGTTGCAGCTAATTAGATGATGTTTGTTAAGAAAGACTTGTAACTATTTATACAAATGACTTAACTAGATTTATGCTTTGCTAAAATAATGTTTATAATTGTTGTTAACAAAACGTAGTAAAGATCGTAAAGATATAAATAATTGTTGGACGATATTTGTATTAACATACTACTTCCCTACCTTCAAGGCACCGAAAAAGACTATTGATAAGCTTGAAAGCATTCGTAGAAAATTATTTTGGGGGAGGGAACTTGGACGAGAATAAAAATCTCATGGATTACATGGAAGAAAATAATCTCGCCATTAATCATTGTGGACTCGATATTGGTGGCCTCAATTCAAGTAATCAAGCTATGCTTTCCAAGTGGTGGTGGAGATTTCGTATTGGCGGAGCCTATTTCCATGCAATAGGACTAAACCTAAAGTATCGTCTCTTCTCTAGTTCTAGCTTACGTTTACTCTTTGGTGCAATATCGTTTGATTGATTCACGGTATTTCGGGTGGTCTCAATGATGCCTTATCTCTAAGGTCCAAAAGAGGTCCATGGTACCATATTGCAAAACTAAAAGATGATTTCCTTTATTTTAGGGATCAACTTAACAGCACTTAATAAGAAGAAAAAATAGGTAATGGTTGTAATACCAGGGTTTGGCTCGATAAGTGGTTGGGGGAGTCGTATCTTAGATTATTTCTTAGAGGCTAATCCAAATTGCTTCGTACATGATAGATCACCAACAATGGCCATTGTCCATAGATCACCAACAATAGCCACTGTCCCAACTCTTTATATTACCACAAAAGGCCCATCATTCTCTGCCTCTGCTTGTAATTTTAATTTATCAAATGGGCTACAAGATCTTTGTTTCAATTGGGCATGAAGCATGTCCATTCACTCAGGTCTTGAAGTTTATGAAATAAGTGAATTGGTGAGCTATTGGCCAATTTGTAGCTCACTAATACTCTAGATGTATGGGATTACACCATAGACGCTTCAAGGGTATTGTAAGTCAAAGGAATGAGATCACATATCATTAACTCATCTCTTCCTTAATCTACAGACCTGTTTAGATGGAATAAGATACTTCCACTGAAATTCAACATCAGTACTTAGCGTACCATTGAGAGTCCCCAAAAGATCAATCCTAAACATTAGAGGGGTCGATTTGCACTCCGTTTGCTGCCTTATTTGTGATGATGAAATAGATCGAAAGAACACATCTTTGTCATGTGCAATGTGGCTCGTGAAGCATTGAAGAATAACTGTTTTGGCGGAAGATCGATATTACATCGATTAACAACCTAAACGATATGATGCTATCAACCTAGCTGATCGAGTGTCACTTCCACTAAGTCATTTTTAGTTTTAGGAGGCGGGGCACTTATAGCAACAACAAATGTCATCACTATAAGTCCGCTAAACGACATAAAAGCAACTTTCTCGTCCTCGTCTTTGACCAAAATCATGTCGTCGCCAAAGGTTCGCTAAACGGAAAAACCAAACCCGTCATAAAACTTTGAATTTGACTACATGTGGTCGCTAAAGGTCGTCACGGTCAAGAAAGTCAACAGACCTTTAGCGACTACCTGTAGTTGCTAAAGGTTATATCACAAAAGTATAGACGAAAGTCAAAAAGTCAATAGTTTAAAAAGTGATAACATAGGCGTTAAGGTCATCCACAATGGGATGACTTGGCATACATGCAATACAAAAGAAAGTACATTTGATTAAGTTCAATCCTTTGTGAGACATGCTAACTTATATATGTTTAATAAGGGTGTGTTTTTGTACATACTTTTATTGTATGTACTTTAGTACACATTTAATACTAAAAAAAGATAGTACTAGCTATTGAATCTATAATTAATTAAAAATGATATAATGAGGTGGATATTTATTAAAGTGTGTAAGGTTTAATGCATTGTGAGGGTTTTGTGTAAGAAGATGGACGTTGACATGATGGTAAATTGGCATTGTATTGAATTTTACATTATACTATGCGTTAAGGATGCCATAATAAGGTACATTTTATCTACTTTTAGTGGTTTTGAGATGTTTTGTATGTCTCGATGAATTTCATAGATGTTTTCTTAGCTTGTTTTGGTGATATTTATCGCTAGGGGGTAAATTTAGATGATGGAATATATTTTAAGGTCTAGTGTTTTCGTATTGCTTTACTTGCCTCTCTCATATTTTCTAATTTTTTGTTAGTCTTTTAGATGAAAACTTACCATTCAATTAATTTACTTCAACTAGTTACTTAAATATTAATTTCCAAGATACCAATCTTTGAAATTTCAGAATAACAATCAATTTATATTTGACGTGATTTTTCACTTTATAAAAAGTCAACCAGATTCCAATAGTTTACTCTTCGTACAATCCCAGATGTTTCACACTTTCACATACATCTTGGGAAATAACTTTTTGTCCTTGAACTATAACTCTTGCTAAATATTACTCCATCCGTCTCAAAATTATTGTCCTTTATTAACTTTTTTAGTCTTTCTTCTTTAACTTTGATCATAATTATTTTTGTTTGTATTATATAATACTTGATGAAAAATATATGAATGTATTGGGTTTTAAATATATTTTTCATTGGTATAATTTTCATCAAGTATTATATAACACAAATAAATATATTAATGGTCAAAGTTGAACAAAAAAGAACGGTCAAAGTCAAACTGGACAATAAAAATGAGACGGAGGGAGTATAGATTTACATAAACTTTTATTGAGCTTTTAATGTTAGACATATATACAAACTAAAACAAATATATATGTATATATAACTTCATTTAATAAGTGTAACAATAAAAGACAAGTTAGTGATCATCTCATAACTATTTAATTTTTTTTTTTAAATATTAAAAATAAAATAGGTGCAATATTGAATATCATAATATTACAAAACTATAAAATATTACTAGTATATGTTTTTGTATTATATATATGACTCAACTCACTTTCTTCCAAGTAGTTTCTTGCACAAACAGAAGAAGAAAGAAAGGTAACCAAAACAGAAAACATTACTAGCTGATAATATTACATATGGCAGAAGAATTTCAGGCAGCAGAAGTGAGTTGGTGGAATTCACCAAGAACCAACTTTAATGGATCACCATTTATGAGCAACTACTATGCTGGTGGCTGCTGGCAAAATGATTTTATGAGCATCAAAACAAGGTCAACTGATGAGTCTTGTGGTGGTTACACAGCTACCATCTCACCGGATTCCGCTTTCCAGATAACGGACTCTGGCTCGGGCTCGTCACCATCTGCAAACACCACTTGGCATCAATCTTTATTAGTGTAAGCATACAAATAGCTTTTTGTGTTATCTTTTGCTTTATTTTTTCAATTATTGATATAACTTTACATTCCACTATGAAGATGGTCCATAGTCCATACTTTGTAGTTATATGAAGCAAATAAAGAATCTAATCATTGTTTCATTGGAAATTTATATTAGTAATGGAAGAAATGAAGAGAGTTACAACCAAACCCTACCAGAAATCATATTGAGTAACTTACCGGTCAGCGGTCAAGAAATTTCATCAAATTTTGCTATGAACCAACAAGAGACTTCAAATTTCATGACAAATTCGGGTGATTGCACCGAAAACTTGGGTACAACTACATATGGTTATCCTTCTAGTTTGTTACAAACTTTATTCGAAAGCGCATCTCCACCGACAGCAGCAGCACCACAACAACAAGCTCTCTATGATTTTGAAGCGAATTTGAACAATTTTAATTCGGTCCCAAGTATGCCTAATGGATTCTCTTCAATAGGAAAGCCAAAGCAACAAGTTCTTGGAGGGTTACACTTAGCTAACAAGACGCCTTACTGGAATGCATCTGTGTTGGATTTAAATGATAATCGAGGTGGCTATATCGCTTCTACACAGCCTAGATTTGGCTCTTCGACATACGAAGAAAAAAGCAGTTATCCTAACATGAAGGTATGGATAAATTTAAAGGTTAAATTTTCATTTGCATATACTCATGTTCATCAAGATTAGGGTTTCATCAAAAACTTTTTCCTAATGAAGAACTTTTAACTATTTAATCTAGTCTCAAAATGAAGAAATTCGGGACTTGGGATCATCAGTAAAGAAATCTTCTGGTGAATCTACATTCAAGCGACCTCGTCTTGAAACACCATCGCCATTGCCAACGTTTAAGGTATACACTGCTTGTGATCATGAAATTTAATTAATTTTACTTATTATTCTCTATAAAACCATATATGTGTAAAATGCTATGATTTAATCCCAAATGAAATGTATTTGTTGGTTCTCAGGTTCGAAAAGAGAAACTAGGTGATCGAGTCACTGCGCTCCAACAACTAGTTTCACCATTTGGAAAGGTACATCTTGATCTTAATGTTCTCTTAAACTTATCTTATATGAAAACTGAGTCTTTGTATATGTTCTTGAATATATGAGTTCAACTTTAGCTTATAACGAAAATTACATTTCCAGACTGATACAGCGTCGGTTCTCCATGAAGCAATCGAGTACATTAAGCTACTTCACGATCAAGTCAATGTACGTTCTTAATTCGTATCATTTTCCTTAATATAAGTTCATATATAGATCGATGCATCATATTTATCCATTACAATATGCATTTCAGGTTCTAAGTACTCCTTATATGAAAAATGGAGCTACCATGCAACGACTACAAGTAAGAAACTTAGAATCATAATTTGTTAAGCTTAGATCCTGAATTCGTTTTCCAAACAACTTAAGCTAACTAGTTTTTATACACTTGAAATTCATCTTTAGATTAATGACAAAGTGAAAGACAACACGGAAGGAGCTAAACAAGACTTGAGGAGTCGAGGACTTTGCCTTGTGCCAGTAGCAAGTACCTTCCCGGTAACTACCGAGACTGCACCAGATTATTGGACATCCAGTTTCGGAAGCACTACATTCAAATAGGTGCTAGCTATAGCTACTTGAAATGAATAACTCACACCTCTATTAAACGTATGTACCATAAACTCATGCCTCATTGGTTGTTCGTTTTTTGAAGAACGGAGATTGTTCTTAAGCTTTTTCGTTATTTTGACTTAAATCATATAATTCAAAATAGCGAAAAAGCTTAAAGAATTAAAATAACATGATAGAGATGAATATGAACCACATATTGAAGTAGTGTAGTACAAGTACATTGAGAAAAAGTTGGAAAAAGAAAGGAGAAAAAGGAGGATACGAGAAAAAAAAGCTTCAAAGTGACCCTTAAAGGAAGGACAACCAATGCCAGTTTGATGTAGGGTTAGCAAATGATTAGGTTTCTGTTTGAAGAAAGAACAATGGTTTTTTGTTTGTAATTAGTTGTATCTATAGTATTTATTAGATAATTGTTTGTGTTAGTTTGAATATTGCAACTTTTTTATGTTGTTAATTACTTTGCCATTACATTTCCATGCAAATTTTCTTTTGATTCATGCTTGTTGGAAAATGAGAAGTTTTCTGAAAAAAGTTTTTTTAAAAACACAGAGAAAACAGAAAACGTGTTCAAAATGAGTATTTTATGAAAATTTTCTACTGAAAACAGAAAACTTGTTTTATGCTATTATAACTATGATTTAGAGAACTTGAGTTTAAAGTTATTCAGTTTTCAAAAGGATCTTCGGAGAAAAAAGAGTTAGTCCATTCTCAAGAAAACTAGAGAAAGAAAATTAAGAAAACTTTCTGCAACTAAACGCACCATAAAGAACCATGTCCGAAAGTTAAAAGATTTTTCATTCACTTGTTGATCTATGTATCAATTGTACTTTGAAGGACGGTCTATAACAAATTAAAGAACAGGAATATTTTAGAAAAAAAAGGGAAATTATAGCCAAGTGAAAGAAAATTCTTTGTGTATGTGTGAATAGAATACAATTCAAGACAATATCTATGAGTGAGTCTTAGTCTCAGATTCCTATTATTAAAAATTAATTCGGTCTTTATATTGTTTTAGTCAAGTTCCTAGCTTTTATTTGAATTCAAGGAAGAACTCATCTTTAAGGATACAATTCTATCCTTTTTCAATTGGATTACTAATTTACTAGTAAGAACATGTTGGTTTTAGGGTTCTCGGGATATCCATGAATTTCGCACCGTTTTTTTTTTATAACTTTTCATTTTATTTTAATGCACCTGGTTAAAAAAATTGTATTTATAGTATTATTTGATTATTTATAAATGCACCTTGTCATTTCTACTCCTTGGGGCTATTTATTCCAACTACCGTTCCTTACGAAAATATCAAGTTTTTCCTTGGCCTATAAATAACAAGCAGGGTTGGATCAGTTGGAAAAACTCCTTTCCTTTGGAGACAGAGACGAGGGTCTGATCCTGACTCCCTGCAAAAAGGCCGGAGGTCTTTTGGAAGCAGTCTTTTTACCTTCGGGTAAGGGTAAGATTGTCTACATCACACCTCCTCCATACCTAGTAAAAGACGGGATAGGTTCCGTTGATTGATTGATTGATATTTCCTTGGCCTATAAATGCAATGAGGAGTCAAACAAGTAAACAACACGATTTAGACATATAATTAAACCATCTAAAGTTGATAAAGACATGCCTTTGCCTTTTTCCATTACTTATAAACGTTCACATATATGTAAAGAATCCAAATTCGCTCAAAAGGGCAAGATTAAACACGAATATCGACTGGGGTTTGTTCGAATAGGGCTACAAATAGTTAAAAATTCGATTAATACACATTTCTGTTTTGACACTTTTATTCGAGTAAGCTCTTGGAGAAGATGAAAGATTCTTGAAATAGATATTCGTCGTGTTTAATATTGTTATGATTAACATTTCAAGAACATATTCTCGTGTATAAGATATGTGAAGAAGCTTTATATCGTAGAATCCGCATACAGGACAAATAAAGAAAAATAATTCGACAACATAAATTTTACTTGATTGGTACTTATTGAATCGAACTTTATAGTACGAGTCTTTAGTTATAAGTTGCGACATTTGACTTGATCGATCAGCTGTTTATGTTACGCCTTTAAGCATCAGGATCGGTACCTCTTGTCCTGAGAATATGAAAACAATGTGAAACTTGGTTATCATTTTTCCGGGTAAATTTAAGACAAGAAGATAAATAACAAAAGAATGCTTTTGAAAAAAGAAGCACTCTAAGCATCATTAATAATCATGATGAGGATATATACGTGTGAGAGTAAAAGGAATTCACCTGACTTTTTATTTTTGGTGTTTTTTTTTACCATAACATGACAAAAATCGCGATAAACTAGCCCTTAGAGCTTAAGGTGTGGGTGGCTGGTAGGAATGGCGCCATCTCATAGAGTCTGGCGCCGAAATCACCAGCTTTGTTATCTTTTTTTTTTGGGTTCTGTGGACCACGGGTGTCCTATAACATGAGTGATGGAGGGAAGGTGTTTTTGGTTTAAGTTATAAGTTCCAATTTATAGATAAAAAGTGTTGAGGTGACAACCTTTTTTGCTATAACGCGAGAAGGATAACACCACGACACCTGGTGCTCTTACATTCGTTTGGTTGTCAAAGTTTTTATACCAAAATCATTGTGGGAGGAGAGACTATAGAGAGGTCGATGACGATAAGCAATAAGTTGGGTAATAGTTTGGGTACGCTAGGAGTGGTAAATCACCAATATGGCCTACAGGGGAGAGGTGTTGCCTAGGAAGAAAAGCTGTCGTATCTTGTTACAAGTTTAAAGTTGTAACTTATAAGCATACTACTAAGTACAATATATAAGATGAAATACATGGATCGTGTCAAAAGTCGCTCTACAAAGTTTTCTATCTCCAAGTACGACGTTTTTTCCGACTTTTTTGTGACATGTAAAGGTTGCTAAAAGTTATATCGATCAAATATCATTTTTAGTTTTACATAGACATAACCAGTCGCGGGTACAAGGCTGTCGTACTGATATTTTTAAAAATGTGAGGTTCTAGGTTTAGCAATACGACGATTGTCATCCTTTTGACAATTCACATAATATTCTTTCGCGTAGTTTCCTAACTGCCATGTACCTGCAAACTAAGTAAACATACTATCATCCGCATCATTCATATGCGTAGTGACATCAGCAAGAAAGGTCTTGCAGGTGGCGCTGCACACCTCTCAGAGAAATTTCTAATCTAACAAGAAAGGTTCAAAGCTTTTAACAAACATGAACTGGTTATGGGTCAAAAAGCACAGCATTTTGGGTTATCCGCCAGGACGTGCCAAAGCAACATCCATTCCATTAGACTGAGGCTGATGTTTTGGGCCAAGCCCACTTAGCATCAGAAGTTATGGGCTTCCTAATGATCCAGCAAATACTATTGTTTCATTCTTTGACCCTTTCTTTAAGTTTGGTTATGTGCTTCTTTCCTAATGACCCCTTTCTTTACGTTATACATTACCTGCAATCTGAAATAAGATTTTGTGAACCGTAGCATGGAGATACAACAAGATTCCCTGATTACTTGCATTCTGAAGCAAATTAGCAGCCGAATGTCGATGCTCTGTTTTTATCAAAAATTGTGCCACCAAATTTTGTTCCATACAAATGGTCATACCTAAACCCAGAATCCGGTGTAACCCCAGCATTCATGGCCGATTGCCATGGTCCAACGGGCTTAAAAACAATCGCCTTTGCAACCCACCGGTACGACTCATTGACCAATTTTTCATCCCATCCAGCATCCTTAAATACGCCCATGGTGCACGAGCATTTCTAACAGGAGTCCATCAAGGCGGCACCGAAGGCAGTTATGTTTGGTTTATTTAAAAGGACTCCCACCGCGCTCAAGAAGAAGCACAGATGAGTTGTGTGAGAGAGGGGCGGCTAGCGGGCAGCCAGCGGTTCCACAGCCAATTATGATGTCGAAATATGTATCTAGTGGGGCCGTGGTGACTTTGTGCATGAAGGTGTAGCTTGAAGCTGGTGACACAAAGTTCAAACGCTATAATTACTTTCCACATTACTGAATGCTTCATTAAACAGATTGATCGACAACTAATTTTACACATTTTAAGTCTTCGTGTTCGTTTGTAAGTGTAATTATATATCAAACAGATTTAATATTTTTTTTTCCTTTACAAGAATTTTCAGCCGGTTGCTTCTGTTTATTCGATTTATTATGTTTCTTTTTGTGTTGTACTTTCATTATTTTGTTTCTTGCGTGGGATGTGAATATGAAAATTAAAACGATACACATAAAACTAATCTGTCAGGTGTTATATCAACCAGAACGATTCTCAAGTAATTTTTTTTTAAAGAAAACTGATCATACACATCGAAGGGTCTGAGATGGTCAATGGTAAACCAACAGATAAAAAGTCAAACGCAACGTTCTTTTCCAAAAAACCCGAAAAGCGATACCCTCTTCTAAGCAAAGAAAAAACGTCACGTAATTGTATAGACTAATATACTATATAAAGGGTAATCATTTTACAGATGCTGCCGAAGTGAGTCATCACCTAACTTAGTCAAAAACATCACTTTCATAAGCCGGCAGGCGTAATTGGTTCATCAGAATTCACCTCAATCAATTTAAGGATCCATTTTGCCCCCCAAATTCTAGATTTAGTCTCAGTATAATCTTCATGATAATGCGTACCTTGAATGTTTGACTCCTTCAGAATATAAGACCATTATCGTTTGTTGACTTAATTCAACGAAACATAGTAAGTTGTTGAACTGATCAATCTGTAATTAATTTAAAAAGGATTAGATTTATTCGACAGATTAACAAGAAGTTGACTATTCAGACAGATGACTTACAGAAGTAGATGATCTTTACCTGCATCGTATCTTTTATTCCAGATATTATATACAGTACAATATGCGATCAGACGGTACGATCAGATCTTGAATGACTGCATCACAAAGGCTAAAGATGGCCTCCAGATAATGCAAAATCTTTCAGGGTACTTGCAAAACAAGAGCATGCTTACTGACTTACCAACCGGATCAAATCTCAGAAGATTGACTAATACTATAAACCGACACTAAGGGTATCTGGGAGCATACTTTAAAACAGCACAAAAAAGATACAGATACTAAAAAAGTTTCCAATTCTAGTCGATGGATTCGCTCCACGTAAGTCTTTAATCATGGACTTCAAAATAACAGAATTCAAGCAAAAACTACTAACCATGGTATCAGCTACTAACTGAAACTAACAGGGAATTAATGTTCGTAAACAGAACACATGTGAGACAATGTTGGGATCAACAAAAATTGAAGACAATGGTTACATGGTATACCATGAACTTTATTACAAAGTAGTTACAAGATTCATACTCTAATTTTTTACACCGCCATTCGACCACAACAAAAACTGGAACCAATATCCTCATAAACGTTGGTTTAACTCGAAAAGCAATATATAAAACACTCGTAGTGGCTTAGCACAAACGAACATCCAACGCCACAATCTTATTACTCTCTCGTTTTCTGATTTGTTATAGGAGGGCCAAAATAATCATATTTACTACATGTAAGGAGTTGCTGCAACAAAACTAGCATCTGATGTTGATTGCAAAATTATCAGACTATCTCCAAAAAAGAAGCAAAAACCATCGTCCTCATAACCAAATTCACCACTATATAACACTAAATTACAAATAGTTATAGATTGTGTTTGTGAGTGTGTTTTGAAGTTAAATATGGTAAGGAGTATATCACAAGATACAGAAATGAACAAAATTTGAACTTTCTATTGACACATTACAACAAGGAACTTCCTATTTTTGGCCAAACTTATTAAATTTTGTACAACATACCAATTAACAAGACATCATTTCAACCAAAAATCTAACCATTTCTTTCCTATTTTTTCTTTTCTTCAACAAATCTTTAGAAAAAGCATAAACATTTAATCCCGATTAAACTGACCTCCCATTGGCCCTAACGGAACCCGCACCACCAAAAACCTTAATCAAACTCGACGCATTCCGTCTAACTTTCTCATTATCATCTTCCAAAAACCTCAAACACAATTCAAACACGCCTTCCCTTAACGCCTCAGCACAAACACTTTCACTACTCAAACAAAGCGAATTCAACGTCATTAACGCGTACTGCACACCTCTCGAACTCCCATCCCTCAACACATTAACCAAAACCCTCACAAACCCGTCAAACCTCACCATCTCCTCTCGCCCTCTCCTACATTTCGCCAACAACCCCAAAACCTCAACAGCCCTTTCCAAACCCTCACTCAACACATTAACCAAAACCGAAACCACCCCACATTCCACAGCCCTCCTCCTGTTATCCGGATACGAACAAAGCGCGTAAAGCGCGGTCGCAGCCTCTTTCCTCTCACGAAAACACCCCACATTCAAAAGACTCACCAACCCCTTGATAGCAAAAGGGTAAGCACCAATAGTCGCTTTATTCACCTCCACCACAGCCAAACTGGTCACAACAGTCGCAGCAGTGGCACGACAGTCCGAACTCTCCCCCCGAAACAAACTCTCAATAATCTGACACAACCCACCTTCAGCAACCAACCCAACTTTATTATCATCATCCAAACTCAAATTCAACAACAATTTCAAAGCCTTTTCCTGCAACTCAACACAAGTTTCATTATCCTTCACACCAACACAACCCAATACGCCTTTCACAGCACCAGACTCACAGAGCCTCTTCCTGACATCAAAATCATGCTTAGAAACCCCCAAAAGCTCCTCAACAGCCATGAGTTTGACCTGAGGCGTTGACTTTTGAGAACTCAAGGTAGAGATGAGGGTTTGAGGATTAAGTTGGTGATTTGAGATGGGTTTTTGATGGTGAAGAATCTTGAAAGAAGAGATGAGGGATTTCAAGGTATGGTTAGGGATTAAAATGGGTGAATCTGATAAAGGTAAGTTGGTTATAGGACAAGTACGATGACCAGCATCAAGCCAACGTTGGATTGAGCGACGGTCAAAGGTGTGACCAGAGGATATGATCACTGGTTCTGACATGAGTTCTAGTGAAATTGGACATTTAAAGTCATCTGGATAGTTTATTGTTGTTGCCATTTTTTGATGATGTTTTTGTGTTTGTGTTTGTATTTTGATGTTTGTGTTTGTGTTGTTTCTCTCACTAGAATCAATGAATGGATGAAAGTGAGTTTTGTGTTTTGTGTTTTGTTGTTTCTCTTTCTAGAAGTGTTTATGTTTGTGATTATATTTGAGGGAGGTTTATGAGGTTTAGCTTCATCTACTTTGTGTTGTGTGTTGAGGTGGAGAACCTTAATTTTATATTCAAATGTCACACTACTTGCTTGATTATATAATGGAGTAGTGTAGTAATGTGGCATTAGATTGTGAGGAACTACATCCATATCTAAGTTAATCAAAGACAATTTTTGGGTATTGGAATTGGATGGTGCTGAGCAAAACAGATCGAAAACTGAATTGAATTGAAAAACTGAGCCAAATAGTTTGACCGAAATCAAGTCGACCATATCAGTTTGGTTTTCGATACTATATATTTATGATTTTTGATTTTGGTTTGATCCAGTTTGAGCTAAAAACGAGAAAAACGCACCTAAACCATATAAACCGAACCGAACCGAATGGACCGACATAAAATCAAACCGAGTCACTTCGGTTCGGTTCTCGGTTCATGTCTTTCACTAACTCAGTTTTTTTTCCGGTTTGGTTTTGGTCAGTTCGGTTCGGTTTTGACCTGATGTTCAGCTCTAAAATTGAAAAGGCATGGAAGACTTTAGCCAGTTCATTTATATCTGAGTTAAAAACGTATTTTCATACAAGTATATGAACAGAAGAAATTAAACTTTGTCTGCCTCGATGTATCAATATGGTAATAGGAGAACCGATTTTTGTTATAACTTAAGTATGAATTGGACGAAAGATTTTTAGTAAAAATGACGCCATTTAATTGATAGACGTTGAGCTGGATAGATACTGCACTAGATCATACTAGTAATTAATATTGTTATTTGGTTATAATTAGAACCGACCTAGATTGATTACACTCGTTATGGTCTAGTGCGGTATGTTCTTAGCATGGTTTTAGGTTTGGTAATTTCTTTTGGCGTAAATTGCATAAAATCGTTCCTAAAGTTTGATGAATTTGCATGTTTCGTCTTAAACATTTAGAAATTGCATAAAATCGTTCCTAAAGTTTGATGAATTTGGATGTTTCGTCTTAAACATTTAGAAACTGCAAAGACCGTCCCTATGGCAAACATTTGGGGTGTATATCATCTCTGATTTGGGCATATACCGTCTCTGTGACAAACCTTTGGGGCATATATCGTCCCTGGTTTAGGACGATACATACCAAAAAGTTTGTAACAGAGACGGTCTTTGCGGTTTTGAAATGTTTGAGACGAAACATGCAAATTCGCCAAACTTTAAAGACGATTTATGCAATTTACTCTTTCTTTTAAATGTACATGTGTGCATTGTCAGCTTAACCTCTAATTTTATACTGTCGTGAATAACATGTGAATAACATGCAAGTAAAATTTACTACTAACAGCATAATTACTTGACATGTATGGATAACTGTTTGTTAAATATGTGAAAATGACTCTTGGGTCTCATCACTTTTAGTTATTTTGTTACTAGGGGTGAGCATGGGGCGGGGTGGGCGGTTTTATGGTAAAACCAAAAACGAATCATATATTTCGGTTTTTGAAAACTACAAACCGTTTAGTGTCGGTTTTTTCGGTTTCGGTTTTTCGGTTTTTGACATTGAATCGGTTCGGTTTCGGTTTGTATTCAGTTTTTTCTTACTTGAAAACAAGCTATTTTTCATGTTATATAGTGTTTACGATTCCTAGATTTCAAGCAAAAATATTTAAACAAATACCAATAATAGCATAATATCCAACAATCCAAAGCTACGAAAAAATGTACAAAACAACCAAACATGAATCTAAAATATAAAATGCATGCCTTTGTGGCTTTGCACTTTTACGCTCGCAAAAACATTCAAAGAACACTATTACTCGAAAACAAAGATATAATATATATTAATATAACATATTTGAATGTATTAATAATAAACAACACTATTACTTTCTTTTTTTTCTCTAATAGATAAAGTTGCATGTATACTCAAATTTTTAAAATTAAATAGCATATCTCTTACATAGATAAATATAAAACATACATAAAGGTGGGGAGGGGCGGTTTTCTCGGTTCGGTTTTTCTTATGAAACCAAAAACCGCCCCAAACATTCAGTTTTTATAAAATTCAAAACCACCACCATCGGTTTGTCAAATGAGGCGGTTTTTCGGTTCGGCTTATTCGGTTTTTTCGGTTTCAATTCGGTTTTTCGATTTTTATGCTCACCCCTATTTGTTACATTGTGGTGAGATGCCTTTTGTATTATTCCCTTTTTTAGGCTCTAATATTATTTGTCTTTTTAAAAGAATAAATTTATGAAAATGAAATTAAAAAACATTATTTATTAGAAGTCACCAGAAAAGTAGAAGACATTAATTTGACAAACATGTGATATAATATTTTCATAATCGTATGTGCACTTATCCATTTCATGACTACCTAGTTAACAAACATATTTTCATAATCACTAGTAAAGTATTCGCGTAATATGGCGGCGAGTATTTTGTGATTAAATTTTATGACGGCAGGTACACTCAGTCTTATTTTTATTGTTGATATTTTAGATGTGTGTGAGAGAGATATGAAATGGTTTATGTGTATGCGGTTATATTTTTTTTTTAATAATCATTACCGATAATAATGATTTTTAGAGGGTACACATTTTTAATAATGAGCTGTAAATAATTTGAAAAATATATTTAATTTATTGAGAACGTCTGTATTTAATTTTGAATAATGTGATGTATTGAATTTTAAGCCTTCCTCTTATAGTAAGTGTGTAGACTTATTTTTTAAAAAAATTCTTTTTAAAAATGACCTAAATACATTATAATGTACGTAGTTAAGATAATCAAATTTCAAACCTATTTACTTTACAAACAAATATTTTTCAGCTGAAATAAAAATAATCACACTCTTAAACTCTAAGCAATAATATATCCCTATATTTCAAATCCATGTAACTATTTTTAATGAAACAATTGTTTTACTAACATTTATCATGTGTGTGAGTGTGACATTATCCATCACTAGATGATGAGTTAACCAACTGGCTTAGCTCAGTTGGTCACTTTGGAGTCCTTAGGGGCTTTTGGGGGAGGGAGGTCTTGAGTTCAAATCCTGCAAGGGTTTGAATGAGGGATTTTCGTTCAATGTAGTCCTTTAATGAAGGGGTTTGGGCTGGAAACCCGTAACGCAGGATCGAATCTTGGAAAAGGCAAGGGTTTACCCCTATTAATTGCCGTGCCTTCGGGCGGATTAGTAAGGGGTTTTCCCCCATCGGGTATTTGAAATAGGCATTTTCGCTTCGAGGGAGCTCTCTAACGCGGACCCGATTTAGACAACATAATATAGACCTCCCGCTGTCAAACCGCGACACGAAGCACTTTATAAGAAATTCACCTTTAAAAAAAAATGATGAGTTAATTAAAGGCCGACATCTTCATTATAAACTTGTATTTTGGTCATCCTTTGTTTTTTTATTTCACTAAAAGATAAACTTGTAATAATGATTAAAACTAATTATGTTACACTTTAAATAGATCAGTAAATACCTGATTAAATTCAATCTACCACATTCTTGGAATCTTGGTACACATTATTGCCAAATAAAATGTGGTGTCGGTAAATTTTCACATTCATGGTATGTAAATTGTAATAATCCTTTACAAACTTTCTAACTTGTCGAGATTGGCCACAAATGGTTCAAAAGTATACGTTGTGGAAATAGGTTTTTCAAGTATGGTTTAAATTTTCTAATGTATAAATAAAGGGTTGCTAAACATGTTTAGCTTTAGAAAATATTTGGAATGTTCAAGTTAATTACAGTAATATCAATTTTTTATTTAATGAAAGTAATTTTAGAGTTTAATTAATATTCACTGAATGTTTTTTTTTTCTTTTTTTTTTAAAGACAAAAAAAACCTAGAAGAATATCCACGCAAAACGACGGTGTATTTCGAAAAATAGTTTCTAGTCATTGCGAGAAAAAATAGTTTATAGGTTATAAACGAAAAATGATAAAAGTTAAATGATCAAACAATATTTAAGGTGTTATTGACATCAACTAGTGTTGTTCCACCGTTGTCAAAGTCCTTCCCCTGAATCACTCTAAACAGATTAACCTCAACATTATCAGGCTCCTTTAGACCATTGTCCTCATCAATAACTACTAAAGCACGCTCACTGTTTTGAACAGGTTGGCTAGCAAATGAGCAGTCTAAGGTGGAAAAGAGTGGCTCAATGTTTGGCAAATTGCTAGCTTCACCAATATCATTGACGTCCACAGGCAATTGTGTAAGTTGGATAAACAGATCTAGGGAAGGTTCATTATCTATATCATCTAACACCAACCGTCTACAACAGGATTGAATAGCCGCAGTAGCAACTTTTCTCCTATCTTCATCCATCTCCCAAAACACCGTCTTAATTGATTGTGGGGACATTTTGAAAATTCTAATCTAGTCTTCCCTATTTCAACATACACGTCTATCAGCTTATGTTGTATGACAACAGCTTTCAACAAGTCTAGATTAGCGAGGTTCACGCAAAAGAAAACAAACCGTCGTCTAACGTACAACCGAGCTTAACAAAATAGAAATAATTGGTTTGTCCGGACTCATAACGATTTGGGTCATGAGAGGATCCATTTCATCAACAGATACCTCTTTTATTTCCACAAGATCAACAAGTCATTTATTGCCTCCTTGATATATCCTACCTGGAAAGTATTTGAATGTACCTTCATAATGGAACATCATGCTAAACGATCCAGTTTCACCGTATTATAAAAAATGTACAAAACCTTTGTTAAGCTAAAGTTACCTAAAAGGGGAATAACTTAATCAGTCGTACTAACATATGATTGTAATAGGCTCTAACCAAAAAGACTTACAATATCTCCATTGCGACTCTTTCCTCCTTTTCACGATCATCATATAAAGGATATTCCCTTACTCGCCACAGAGTAAATCCAAGGTGGTTGTTTGTTATTTTCTTACTCAGATTATTTGATTTGATGATAGACATTGCCTTAGGGTTTTCTGGGTAGGCTTCCAAAACAAGTTTGGGGATGAGCAATGAGTACACGGTTTTGTTATATTGTACAAAATGGCGGGTAATTGGACAAGACATGTTCTACAATGTATACCACATAATGACTATTCTACCCTCAACAGTAACATGATTACGGGTTTTTTTCGGTATAATGGACCGTTGACAACGCCGTTATTGGTCAAGGGACGAATCTGGCATTTAATGGCTACTGTTTGGACCCGTGGCGATGAAAAGGGCGAGGTTCGTCCCATCGCGATCCTCCGATACAAGTTTAGGGACCAACGGTGTATTTTAGTCTTTATTTTATTTTAATATGGATATGACATTTTTCGTAATTTTACAATTTATAATTACTGTTACAACTACGTTACCAAACACATTTTTTAAACAAACAACTACAGCTTACTGCTACTGCTTACCGCTTACTATTTATTGCTACTGCCACATGTCGCCAAACATAGCCTTAATATCTCACCGAATTATAAAGTTTTAACAAGTTTAAGCATAGTAATAATATGTTTATAAAATGAGAAATTTAAGAGCACATGACATAAAAATTGTATAAACATTTTCAAAAGGTTTATTATAAGAAATGCTCTTAAAATTTTTTATCTAGAATTTATAATTAGTATAGATTTATGTTCATTAATTACATCTTACGGTATGTCGAGTCAGCATATCAACAAAACCCATAAATGAAAGTCAAGAAACAATAAAGGTGTTAAAGGACCTTAAACATTTCTATTACTCTTAAAATTGAAATGAATTATCATTAAATAATTTCGATACATTAAATCAACAATTATAAGTAGTCAACCGTTTTTAATTTTGCAATTAACAACAAGGCGTTTACAATTATTAAGGAACAATTTTCGCTTCTAAAGTAACTTACAATCAAAATTTAAGGAACAAATTTGGTATAGTGTTAGTCGATATGATGTTATTACAATAAGTTTTAGATTCAAAACTCACAATTTTTTTGAAAATTGATTCAAAGCTCACATTTAGAGTGGATAGGAAAGAGGTCGCAAATGATTAATGGGTTATCTCAGTTAAACTGCGTAAGTCTAAGTTAGATGTTCAATTCTTCCAAATTGCAATAACATTAAAAACACAATCCATTTATTTTATTGGGTTTTGTTAACCATAATCCATTTATTTTATTGGGTTTTTGCATTAAATGAACACTAAACATTCCTTATTTAACATCACATTTCATGTTTAAAATTAAAAAATATGTATAATTATAGAATCTACCTGTTCATTTAATACAAAATTTTTAATTAAGGTATGTTTAAATATAATCCCATAAGTTGTAGCTAACAAAACCTTTATTTTATATCGAAAATTCGTTATAACAAAATACACTTTAGTTTTATTATGATTGTAACAACTAACTTACATGGATTCAATTTATGTGATTAGGTTTGTCGTCACATAAACTCGAATTTGAGTGCTCGGTCATGTAAGGTGTTGTTCATCCACCGTTGCCTAAAAGATGCACCATTAGCGCCGCCGTTTTGTACCAGCAGCGACACCATTTGTGCGTCATTCGTCCCTCAGCCGTTCTACCAAAGGCCCATTATTGGTATTTATATTTTATTTTTGATTTTGTTTTTCGTGTTTTGTTTTGTTTTGTGAGCGTGTATTTTTTGTGGGGTTTTTTGCGGGATCTACAGACACCAATAACAGTTATTGGTTTAATGTTAGGGATAATGTTTTAGTTATTGACGTGTTATTGGGGAGGTACTGAAATAAAGTTGAAATGACAGACCAATAACTGTTATTCGTCTCTAACTCCACTTAGCTCTCTTAGAAAAAGCTTCTTCTTTTAGTTATGTCAAATTGTCAATTGATTAACATAATTAAAAACCTTTAACTTTTTGAACAAATTAGGAAATGAATACCATAACGGCAAAACAGAAAGTGAAAACTAATAATAGCATGTTTCATGTGAGTTTAAACTTTTGGCATGTTGTTTTGTTAGGTAAAGTGTCGGTTGTCTTGCCGGAAACGGAGGGGAAACTTGTTTTTCGCTTTTTTCAAAGTCATACATGCGTTTCATTATTTTATTTCAATTAAATAAAGCCATGATTTCTGTTTGGATTTATTCTTACTAAAACCCCTTTGCAAATCATATCTAGTCTAAGACGATCCTTTTCATACTACTTTGTACTAAAACATGACCACTATTATATGTTTCTCATACTTTCATATTAAGATATATCATAGAAAAAGATTTCAAGTTAGATTGCAAACAAGTTGGTTTTATATAATGAATTAATGACTAATAATGTTATTGAGTTCGAGATACATATGAACATGAGTTTATAATCAATTTTCACAACGCAGTTCTTGATTTTGAACAAAACCAGGTAGGCGCCCAATTAAAATTAGATCATATCACTCCTTACAACAGAGGTGATTTGTTTCGGAAACATCACATCCAAAAAAAAACGGTCCTGAGTCAAAAGACATTCTTGCGACCACGTGGGCTGCAACATTGCAATTACGACTAACCCAAGAAATTGAAATGTCTAGTTGGGATGCCCATGTTCTAATATCGTCCACGATAACAGTAAAGTTCCAATGAGTTACCATTTCCGTTGAAGCATGAATGAAAATAAAAGCGGAGGCTAGTAGTAGGGAGATCCACCTAAGTGAACTTGTTTGGGATTCGTCATGCGGAGCCTAAGAATTAGAATCAGTCGATGCCATTGGAGAAACTAAAGTAAAATCATGTTCAATACTAGTGCACAGTTGTATTGTATGAAGAGGAACTAATGGAGTATGCTCAGAAATAAATATGTTCGTTGACTTCCAGATCTGCCATGCAATACGACAATAGATGTGTGCAATTTCATTTATCCCACTTAGTTGGCACTGTTTCTAGGAGGGCTCGAACCCGTGAGACTATAGATCCATTTGTAGAATCGACTTTAAGACATATATGGGATCCGAAACACACCATTTTTATCCATGGGCACTCAAACAACATATGTTCAATTGTTTCAACCTTAGAAATCCACCAAAATCTTATAACTTTTAGTTAAGTTTAAGATGCCAAACTTGTCTCCAAAACTTTTTATCTAGCAAGGAAGATGAGGAAGCTATGGGTTGAGAGGTAGAGTCGTGATGATGAAACGTTAATCGGTGTCCTGTAATTTACCGTGTATTTACCTTTAGCTTCATTAGAGCATGAGGTATGGCAACGAGATCCGCTCGCCACTCGCCACTCCGAGGTGGAGGCCTCGCCACTCGCCGCCACACCACCTCCACTCGCCACTCCTTTGATCACCGCTCCCACAACATGAATAAAGACAAAGAATTTTTGAAATATATCCGTTGAATACAACGGTTAAGAAATAAAATTAGGGTGAGTGGGGCCCAAGTGAAGAGGTTGATGTTAGTTGTGAATAGTGGGTATTTTTAAGTGGTGTGTGTTGAAATGATGTAGCATCCGTGGGGCCCAAGTGAAGAGAATTGGCTTAGTTGCCATACCTCATGCTCTTATGCCATACAATATTGTCTGAAGAGCCTGCTCTCGATAAATGTATTTTAGAAGTGAAATTTGATTCATCGGGGTAGAACAACAAAGTGTAGTTTTGCTAAGTCCCATTAACCATTGAGTATAAATTCTGAAACTAAAGTGTTTTTGGTGAAAGGCCCCCGAGGATGACGAATATAAAAATCTTGAGGATAACGAATCCATTTTTGGGTCCAGAATGAGACATTTGACCCATTTACAACTTGCCACCTAACACCATGAAGAAAAAGATCTCTTTCTTGAATTAAGCTCTACCATAACCACGAAGGATGTGAACTCTTCGAAGCCGTAAGAAAGTTTGAATGGGGAAAATATATACCTTTTAACACACGAGCCTAGAAAGAACTAGAATTCACTATTAGACGTCATCCTTGCTTAGTGAGAAGGGCCAAGTTGAAACATTGTAGATCTCAAAAACCAAGGACACCCCTTGATCTTCAGTATGAGAAATACAGCCCCAACTTAACCGGTGAATGTGTTGCTCGTGCGAATCACCACTCCAAAAAAAGTTTAATATGGACCAGGAATTTATCAAGAAAACCCCTTAGGCAACATATAGCATTGCATTGCATATGAAGGTATAGCTTAGATCACTGACTTGATCATTAACTCATGCCCGACTATGTGAGCCATTTTTGTTTTCACCCCTGCATTTTTAAGACCTTATCCTAAATAAAAGAGAAGAGTTTCTGTTTATTTCATCCATGTATTGATGGAAGACCAAGATAACGCGCTCGGGGGTCCACTGGCTTCAAGCCAAATCGATTGGAAAGGAACAGTTTCACATCAAATAATGTTTTATTAAAAGGTATCGCAAAACAAAGTTTTATTTTAATTCTAGCTAATCTTCTAATTGATCATACATTCACTAGTCTTGACTTTAACTCGACTTGCTTATGACCACATATTAAAAAGAAATGTAAATATGTGGAGGTACCCGTTAGTAACTACGGAGTACTAAGCATAAAATACAAATGTATATGACATGAATATCTCAATCCACAGTCTCAATATTATACGTATAATGTGCAAGTTTGCAACAACATATATAATTTTTGAGTTCGATTAAATATCCAAAACAGATTTCTTACTAACAATAGATCGAAACGAAACAACTTTGAAATCTTACAAACATAACATAAGATATACGTGTACATAATTCTGAATATATAGGGACTAATTATAGTAATTTCTTATCATGAAGGAGATGTTTAGTAAATTGTTAGTTACGTTAAAAGAAGTCACGAAATGATACGGTTTGGGTGGCATCGCGTGGGTCCTTTTCCCTATGCATCCCAAGACCAATAAGGCTTATCTTATGAGAAGCGGAGGCGACCTGGTTAAATCGTCGCCACATGGCATCTTTCTCAACTTTCTCCGACGACAGAAGCGACGGCACCAGTTACCCGCGGTGGTTCTTAGCCGGTGGTTTACGAGATTTTTAATTCAAATATTTTTAAACACAAAATTAAAATTCATTAATAAAAATACTTAACATTACAACAATAATTAAAAACTTAAAGTAATAAAACGTAGACGTTACAATACTTATTAAAACGAAAACATCACAAAAATCTTCATCGTGGTTCGGTCTTCGTCACTTTCGTCTTCGGCTTCAATCTCTTGATTGTGCGCATTTCCACGGTTTCTCCAAATGTGTTCGACCAAATCGGATTTTATGTTTAGATGAGTTGATCGATCCGTTAACTCCTGAAAGTAACTACTTGGGATTCTCGCATGGGATCTTCTGGGATCATCATGATCACGGTGGCCCTCTTGTAGAAACCATGTAGGACAAATCGCCCGCTGCTTGTGTTTGATGATCATATTATGTAATATGATGCATGTATACACAATATCTTCAAGATCCTTTATGCGACCTCGAGCCGGAACTTTAAGCATTTTTCACTTCTTCTTCAACACACCAAAAGCTCGTTCCACATCTTTCCTTTGCCGTGCTTCCTCTTGTACATCATTCTTTTTCATCACCGTAGGTAGGAGGATTTGAAATGGACAATAAGAACAGGACCATTCGGATATATCCGTCGAGTAAGATAATATCCCCTTTTGTAAGTAACATCGTTAGCCTCGAATTCAAGTTCCATTTGCTCTCCCGGATTTGATATCATTGAAAAAAGGGGAACGATATAAAACGTTTATATCGTTATTCATCCCGGAGACACCAAAGAACGCATGCCAAATCCATAAATCTTGGGAGGCGACCGCTTCTAATAAAATGAATGGATGTGGCCCGTGATCACCCCTAGCATGTTGACCTCTCAAACTATTTGGGCAGTTCTCCCAAGGCCAACCTGTACAATCAATGCTTATCATCATCCCAGGAAACCCATGCTTATGCTCGTGATGAGCATATAATCTTTCAAGGTCCGAATACGTGGGCTTTCGCAAATACTCAACACCATATAACTCCATGATAACCGTGCAAAAGTTACGGAGACAATCAGCGTCTTTGTTGTTGCACCACTTGCAGATACGTCAAGAGAATCGAACTGCCAGCTATCCCAATTGACGTATCCAGTAATTCTTGACCAATGGAGAAATACCAAGTAAACCTCTACAATCAAGAGTTTGTTGAAAATAAGGAGAATGATTGGTTACCTCTTGCACAATTTGAGTGAATAGGTCTCCGGGGCATCGGAACCGTTGTGACGAAATTTTTTCTTATACAACGGTTCTTCGGAGAAGTGGCGGAAACTAAACGATTATGAGCACCTACATGATCTCTAGCCGTGTGGTTTCGTCGAGCCTTTGGCAGTGACGCTTGGTAAGTGTCCCAAGCATCTTTGCATATACTCCATGAACTCCGTAAACTCGCTCATAACTTCTCCTCGTTCGGAAGACGAAGAATTAAAAATAACTCGTTATGACATAATTATCAAAACGTGTTTGAAAGTGTTTATGAGAAGTTGTTTGAAATTGTGTGTTTAAAAATGTGTTTGAGTTTGGTATTTATAATGTTGTAAAAGTGGTAAAGTTTAATTTTTTTTAATAGGAACGTTGCTTTTTTTTTTGGATATACTTGGACCAAAACTCGGTTGAAACCACAACCTTCTTCCTCCCTTTTCTTCCCCCAACCGAACACAACTTTCACAGCCACAATGGCTCGACCGACCATAACCGACGCAACCGACCGACCCTCGACCCACCCTCTGCGCATAGCCTAATAAGATGGAGTAACTGTTTAAATCTAAAACTAAAAAGTGATTCTTGTTACTTCCGGTGTTATCCGATTATGTATAGCCAAAAAAAAAAAGGGTTATAAACAGCACGATGTGTGACGTGACGACATGACTAAGTTTTATGTCTTAGCGGTTAAGATAAAAATTTTACGTTTATAAAGCGTGACATAAAGCGACATAAAATATGAAACTAATTATATATTTATATCATATTTCATATATATCGAGTTTATAAAAAGACGTAAAATAAGCCGGCATAAAAAGTGGCGTGTCGATATTACCAAGCCTCACGCTTTTGTAAGGCTTTTGCGCGCCTTTTAAAACCATGGCAAAAAATGATATTATTTTAGTTTTTTCTTTTATAACTCATAATATATAACTTAACTCGAGAACACATTCTTTCATCACTTAATTTATAGGACATCTCCGGATCTCAAAATTTTTAAAATAAAACACAAGAATAAAAAAGTAAAAAAGCCAGATTGCTTGGCTGGTAAGTTTTGCGCCGACCCTTATAGCTTGGGGTCTGGTATGGTCTCGTGTCACAGGACGACCTCTGAGGGCAATAACACAGCCCTATGGCCCCGGTAACGTGTGCTCTAATTGTTATGGTCATTAAACTCATTAGCTTCACATCACCAAACCTAACACCAACCAGGTGTAACGTTATAAAAATACTACATTTTATACAAACAGACCATACAATATACTTTAAAGAAAAGAAAAAAAAAATGTTGCAAGGATTAGAGAGTTGTGATCCCTTAAAAAGGGAGCAATTTTAAAAAGTCTAAAAAGCCTTTGAGTTATTGCCATGTGTCCCCCATTCACATTTTTTTTTTTTTATTATTTTCGGTTAGGGGCAATTTGGTCCTTTTAAGTCACTTTTTTTTATTCCACCCTAAACTTCAAACGTAAATATCTTTCAAACGACAAACATTTACAAAAAACCGATTTTACCAAACATTTACAAAAAACCGATTTTACCATAATTTTTCAAATTCAATTCTCTTTAATTTGGTATGCATTTTGATATATAAATCACAATTTTTTTTTCAATTTTTTAAGTTATGTTGATTTTCTTGAAATTTTTGACATTTACGGCTATAATTTTATCTAGTTTAAAGGCCGAATTATGCAAAACTCAAAACACGAAAGTTTTAGCTTTTTAGCCATTCTTTAACCAGAAATTTGAATCACTCAAATCCAATATGATATGAGCGAGAAATCGTACTTTAAAGATGGTGTCTTAGTCATATTTTAGTGCACATAAAGTGTTTGATAAAATGCCTAAGGTTGGGCACAATCGTGACCCAAGTCACCAGCGTCACGTCAGCTTTCTCTCTCCAGCGACCAAACATGACCTGGATGCCACAGTCGATGACCGACGTTTTTTTTTTTTTTTTTTTTTTTAATTCAAACATTTTAAACAACAAATAAAAAATTCATTAAAATTAAAAAAAAAAACATTACAGTACGAAATTCAAATAAACGTTAAGAACATTACTTAACTTATTCAAATAACGTTAAAAAACATTGTGGATATATCCCGTCAGTAAGATAATATCTCCTTTTATAAGCCAAACCGTTAGCCTCGAATTCAAGGTCTGGTGCTCTCCCAGGTTTGATATCATTGAAAACAGGGGAACGACGTAAAACGTCTACGTCCTTATTCATTCCGGAGACACCAAAGTACGCATGCCAAATCCATAAATCTTGGGAAGCAATTGCTTCCAATAAAATGAATGGATGTGGCCCGTGATCACCTTTACAATGTTGAGCTCTCACACTATTCGGGCAATTCTTCCACTCCCAACTTGTACAATCAATGCTTCCTATCATCCCAGGAAAGCCATGCTTATGCTCGTGATGAGCATATATTCTTTCAAGGTCAGAATACGTGGGCTTTTGCAAATACTCACGATCATATAACTCCATGATAACCTCGCAAAACTTACGGAGACATTCACGGAATGTTGTTGGACCGAGTGCCAGATTCTCGTCAAAAGAATCAGGAACGGCCGCGTATCCCAATTGACGAATGACCGCAGTACACTTGAGCAATGGGCTAATACTAAGTACGCCCCTAGCATCAAGAGTTTGTCGAAAATAAGTAGAGTGATCGGTTACCTCTCGAACAATTTTTGTGAATTGTTCTCGGCTCATACGGAACCGCCGACGGAATGTTCTTGCGTCGAACTGCGGGTTTTCAGAGAAGTATGCCGCCACTAAACGATTATGAGCACCCTTATGATCCCTACGTATGTACCTTCGTCGAGCTTTTGGCTGTGATGCTTTGTAAGCCTTCCAAGCAAAATCCGCAAACTCCACAAACTCACTAAAAACTTCTTCATCGTCGGAAGACGAAGAAGAACCGAATAAAAGCTTGAACGACTTATTAAAGATTGTGTTTCGTGATTATTTCGTTAGAGTGGTTGATTGAAATTGTATGTTTTAGAAATGTGTTTGAGTTAGTATTTATAGAGTGGTAAAGTTTTTAAAAAAGTGTGTATATATATATATATATATATATATATATATATATAGGGGAGGGTTAATGTGAGATCAAACTTAAAGTTGTAAAAATAAGATCAAGACTAAAAGACCATTAAAACATTTATAAATAACAATTTTAGCAATAATACACAAAAATATAATATTTTAATACAAATAAACATTTTAGAAACTAATAACCAAATGATACATGAGTTTGAATTAGTGATACACCTGATACACATTACACTAACAGATATTCCAAAATCTGATACATATACAAAAACTTGATACACATTACACTTCTAATCAAAGTGTATCACCTAGGTTTCGTAAATTTTAGAAAGAAATCTATCAAAACTTTAACATTTTTAGTTGTAGCTAATAAAAAAATCATTTTTGTTATAAGGAAAGTGTCACTTGTCAAATTTTAGATTGATCTCATTTTAACAACTTTAAGTTTGATCTTATTTGATCTAGATTCTATATATATATATATATATATATATATATATATATATATATATATATTGATTTTAAATGCAACGGTCAAATTAAGTGGAAATGGAACGTTTGGAATATCGGTTGAAAATTAGCCCGATATTGATTTTTTTGTTCCCTCGACCGATGTGTCGACCGACACCCACATCCCACTTGACCGACGTTAACATCGGTCATCGTTACAAATTTTGGTTGCCCAACCGATGTTGGGGTCGTGATTGTGCACAGCCTAAAAGAGATTTTTCTTATAAAAGTACATTTAAATGCACTAATTAGTGTACCACAATACATCTTTTGTTATTTTTGTTATTTTTAACACCTTTAACTAATGAACAAACACTTGATGATGAACAAACTAACTGATGAACAACAAGCAACTGATAAACTAATGAACACTGTTACCATAACTAATGAACATTGTGATTTTTTTAGACAACTGATGAACATTATAATTTTTATTTATTGATGAACAATATTTTTTATTGATGAACAACAAGCAACTGATAAACTGATGAACACTGTTACCATAACTGATGGACATTATGATTTTTTTAGACAACTGATGAACATTATAATTTTTATTTATTGATGAACAACAAGCAACTGATAAACTGATGAACACTGTTACCATAACTGATGAACATTGTCGTTTTTTTAGACAACTGCTGAACATTATAATTTTTATTTATTGATGAACAATATTTTTTATTTGGTTGTTTTGTTCATCTGTTAGTGTGTCGGTTGTTTTTCAACTTGTTTTTGTTCATTAATTAGTGTCGATTGTTTTTCAACATGTTTTTGTTCATCAATTATTGTTTTTTATTCATCAGTTAGTGTCACTTATTATTCATCATGTTTTTATCATTAAATATTGTTCATTAGTTATTGTTCATTAGAAGTATGTCTTGTTCATCAGTTAATAATAACTGATGAATAAGGTTAACTAATGAATAAAAACTAACTGGTGATATTGATGAACACAAGTAAAATGGAAAGACAAGTGATGAACAAAATCTCGTTTTGATAAACTGAAATATGTCTTGTTCATCAGTTAATATTGTCTATCACCTCATCAGTCTTGAACAAGATTATTAATGAATAAAGACAAATTGATGAACAATACTAACTGATGAATAAGATTAACTGATGAACAAAGACTAATTGATAAATAAAGATTAACTGATGAACAAAATGTACATTTCTTTAAAAAAATTAACGGTTAAAAAACCTCACTTTTTGAATCTTACATTAATAAAATAATTAATAATGCATTGTGGTAAAAAAAATTAGAGCATTTGACGCAATTTTAACACTAAAAATTTAAGTTAGACATTTCATCAAACACCTTGTGTGCAACAAATATGAGTAAAACGTCATCTTTAACGGATGATATCTTACTCATATGACATGGGATTAGAGTGATTCAAAAACCTGTGTAAAGAGTGAACGAAAATCTATAACTTTCATATTTTAAGTTTTTAATGAATCGACATTTATGAAGGTAAAAAATAGGGTTGAAAATGCCAAAAAAATTAAGAAAATTAACACCCATTTGATATGTAAAAAAAAGTTTCAAAATTTTTAACAAAATTTATACCAAATTAAAGTGGATTAAATTTTATAAATTATGGTGAAATCGGTTTTTTCTAAAATTTTGCCGTTTAAGAGATACGTGCGTTTGAAATTTGAAGTGGAAAAAGAAAAAACGAGTCAAAAGACCATATTACCCCTAGGCGAAGTTTATGTATAAATTAAAGTGGGGGACACGTGTCACACTATGAATAGCTTTCTATATTTTTTAATTTTATCACACTATGAATAGCTTTCTACACTTTTTAAATTAAGATGGCTTGCACAACCGAACCACAACCAAATAATATACCCTCATCGCACACGGTTGGTGTTAGTCAGGATGACGCATGTTGGTTGGCGCAACCAGGTGATCGACCACCTCCATAACGCCCAACCTTATGATAACATGTTTATATAAAATCAGTTTGAGTGAAGTTTTACTCATTTTTTTTTTAGAGTATTAAAAACATGGTAATTTAATTTCTGGTCGTTTGACAAACATACACAGAGAGACCAAATTGTACGATAAAAAAACAAAATATAGTAGTACAAAGAGATAAATATTGAAATGTTATGTCGTTTATAGCAAAGTACACAAAAAGATTGCCAGTGACTATATATGAAGAAAAAACAAAACGAAGATATAGAGATAAAAATGAAATGTTGGTATATCTTATCCGAATCACTTTTTTTTATTATTTTATTTTTTAATATTAACATTTCGAATGTAACTGTTTACCAAATAGTAAATATGTTTGAAAAATAGCAACAATGTTCCTTGCGGTTTGGTTTTTAGCAAAGTTGCTCCCTGTGTTTTGATTGCTTTGTGAAAACAGTCTTTAAAAAAATAAAGGATTTGCTAGAATCACATAATGTTTAGTTGTTTACAAAAAGGCTTTCATACAGAGATGTGTCATTACACTTGGACCACTTATCACTTTTTTTCATCCACAAACTCTCTGTTTCATGACAAATAATTTTGTTACATCTCATTTTATCAAAACTAAAAAAATTCTTTTGTAAATATTATGTGGTTATTAGTGCTGAGCATTATAGACCGTAAATCGGACCGAACTAAGAAACCGGACCGGATCGAACATATTTCACTTAGGTCTTCGTTCCACCATTTTCCTTATTTTCGGTACTCGGTCTTTCGGTCGGTCCGGTCCAGTTTTGTTTTACGTTGAACCTAATATTATGTTTTGTTGGACCAGATCAACCAAAGAACTGGACCGGTCGTGCATGGACCGAACATTTCAGTTTGAACTTTTTGAACAAATCGGTTCGGTCCTGTCTGATCCCGATCTGTCCGGTCCGAGTTTAGGACCATGATTAGCCCCAGTGGTTATAGCACTTCTTTTAAAAAATGCAAAAAATCCTAAACATTCTAAAACAATAGCAAAAATGGTCCATGCAGTTTATATTTGGCAAAATAGTCCTTGTGTTTAAGTTTTTTTGCAAAAATAGTCCTTGAAAATTGCATAAAAGGTCCTTAACATTAACATGCAAGTACAAAAAAGTCCCTATGTTAAATCTAGAGACTTTTATGTAACATTAAATTACACAAATGTCCCTTCAAATTACTTTTGATGCAAATTTAGTCCTGAAATATTGTAAAAAAACATCCTTGCCATTACTTGCAATTATATTAACAATCCCTTAATTAAATCTAAACCCCACGTTCTGTAGCGGAGTCCGTCGGTCAAACCAACGATTCTCCTCTCAAAGTAATAGAGAGATCGTTTTCTTTTTCCGGTAGCGCAGATAAAAAATCCTCGATCTCTTACATAATACAAGTAGCAATGATATTAACAAAGTGTATTTCCTTAAATTTGTGTGATCTAAGCCCGACATTAATCTTATGATTGCTACTAAATATTACTATTCATTTTTCTGATACATTGCTGTCATTCATTCAAAAAAATATACAGTAGTTTACATGTTTTTAATTGCTTTAAGAAAGCATGTTTGCAGCAATGTGTGCGAGACAAAATCATCTATACACATTCACTGGCCACATAAAATGTGACATAAAGTTCCCTTTTCTCATGAGAACAAAAAAAAAATGGACAAAAATACGACGTGTCGACATAAAGTTTTTACTACCTTCCATCTAATACAGTGACAGTGATTTCGTTCGCAGTCACACTTTCATCGTATTTGCTTGATGACTCTACTTCAGACGGCCTTTTTCCAATACTAAATCCAGGGTATTTCGGCTGTGGCAGTTGTGTAACGTCACTGCTCAACATTAACAATACTTTCGACATGTTTGGTCTATGTTCCGCTTGTTCTTGAACACATAGTAATCCGATCTGTATGCATCTTAAAACTTCATCCACTGAAAATTCGGCTCCTATGGACTCGTCTAATAGTTCTAAAGCGTTTCCTTCATTCCATAACTTCCATGTCTGAAAAACATTCTTGTTTGGTTAGAAATACAGCAAAGTGGAAACATGTAATTTAACGTAACTAGTTATAAGTATATTCGATCAAGTTCATGATAGTACTTACGTGTCCAAGAAGGTTAAGTTGGTTACTTGCAAAATAGAATCCGCGGTTCTTTTTGCCACTTACTATTTCGAGCACCAAAACGCCGAAACTAAAAACATCAGATTTTACTGAGAAAAGACCATCCATTGCATATTCTGGTGCCATATAACCACTGCAAAAAGTGTTAGAAAATAATAAGTACAAATTGGAACTTGATAACAAGTGAGTCTAAAGATACAAAGGTATGATGATACTTACTGTGTTCCGACCACTTTCTTTGTTTCCGCTTCAGTTTGGTCACCCCCAAAAATTCGTGCCATACCAAAATCCGATATTTTTGGGGTCATTTCCTTGTCTAGCAAAATATTGCTCGCTTTTAGATCTCGATGAATGATTCTAAATCTAGAATCTTGATGGAGATAAAGAAGGCCTCGTGCAATTCCAGATATGATATCGAATCTTCTTTGCCAATCAAGTAGCGCACTTTTCTCTTTATCTATGATAAATTCAAGAAACATGTTACACTTCATAAAGAAACTAATGTCAGATGAATAAAGTCTTTAAACCGTCAAGAAACTTACCGAAAAGAAATGTATTGAGACTTTTGTTTTCCATGTATTCATATACCAACAACTTCTCTTCGACCTCAATGCAACAACCTAGTAACCGGACAAGGTTTCTATGTTGAAGTTTGGCGATTAATCGGACTTCATTTTTAAGTTCCTCAATCCCTTGACCCGAAGTTCTTGAGAGCCTTTTTATAGCTACAACTTCACCTTCCATGAATGTACCCTGACATCATTAACCAAAAGGATGTTACTTTTGTTTTAACACTTATATGGTTTTTAACTTTTGTATCTAATATGATATGTTAAATGTCTGGGAAGTCCGATAATTTACCTTGTAAACAGATCCGAACCCACCTTGCCCGAGCTTATTTGCGCTGGAAAAGTTCTTTGTGGCCTTAACCAAGGTTGGAAAATCGAACAAGGGTAATTCTATTTCGTCATCTGTCCTATCTCCGGAATACTCTTTTTTACTTGGCACAATAATCCCCTCTTTCATCAAGAAATCTTGACTTCTTTCGTATGCACCTAATGTAGACCAACAACTTTGACATTAGAAATTCAAACCATTTATTTTATAAGTCCATAACTTACATCAAGCTTTTTGATTTTTTTTGGATGAAATTAGTCTAGAAGTAGACTTTATCTTTCAATGATTTTATAATGGATGCTTTTATACGTTTACGTTAGTTAAAACTTACTGATTTTACCAATTCTATGTTAGTATGTTTGACTCTTAAAAGTCGAATTTACCTTGTCTGGCTATACTTGAGTTCTTAAACCGTTGCGTTTTCTTCCTCTTCACGTAAAATAGTATCAGTAGAGTCAATAAAACTGCACACACACCAGTAGTGATGGCCACGATCATGATAACACGGTTTCCCGAGCCCTTTCCAGAATCCTGAGTCGTTGTGGATGATGGGTCTGCAACATAACAAATAATGAATATCCTAGGGAAACTTTATTTGCTTTAGTCCAAGATAACTGGTCCGAATACAATTTAGCAACTACCCTTACAAAATAACGCAACGTCTAAAAAATGTTCACGTGACTCTTTATTTCTGCATAATGTGAAACAACACTCGCTCGTTCTTGTTAGCAAAATACTAATTGTCAACTGTCACATATTTGACATGGCTTGTATGTTGACTTTTTGAGTTCTGCATTTCTGGTGGCTTTACAAGTCTACAACTAAAACTTAACAAACTCTATTTTAATTCTTAGTTTTTGGGTTGAAACTTATAAAAAATTGTACCTAAGGTAGGTAGTTAATCATCTTAGACGAGGTCAATCTAATAACTATGTAGACGAAATAACACTATGTGCACATAACACATTGATATACTGAGTATTGTATATTGAATCAACTAGGCCGGTTTATATTGATAACACAACGAAGACTTATTGACGTTTGTAGATAGTGAAGGTGATCTAACGAAGTTGTTCATATTATACACATGAATGTAGATATAAAATATCACTGTCCATCCGTCAATAAGGTGCAAGATACCAGACCGATAAAACTCAGTACTCAACCTTTACTACGTGCAATTTCAAGCAACCGCGAAATCTTGAATTCCAATAACGAAACTTTTACTAGAGAGTCTTATATGCCATTGTCGGCTACTCGGATGCTACTTCAGTTATATATGTTGTAGAATTTCAGTTTATCAAAAACTAGTTTTCCCTTGCCCTTAATCGGTAGTATTACTATTTAGGACAAAATTAATACATTACCAAAATGATCCTTTGGTGCAAGATACCAGGTTGAGTTGACACATGTTGTCTCACATCGGTATGATCCACTTTGAATCTAAATCATAAGACCCACTAACTTTATGTGAGACAACATGACTAGTTATGTTTAACTTAACATTAGAGGATCTCAATTCATACCTGACTTGACTCTAATCCATTTTCAAGTACACTTTTTTTTTAATGTATAAAAACTTTAAAATAATTATATTGGTTAATATAAATACCAAGTTACCATTATTTTCCTACTTCTAACCTACAAAGTTCTTAAATTCTATGGTAACTCAATTATTGTACGCAAAGAATTTGTGAAAGGTAGGTGATTAGATTATGGGCCCAAATGTACATGCTTTCTTTAGGTGGTCGACGTAGATGGGAGGCCCTTGATTTGAATACCTTTTAACATTATTTTATTAACTTGTAACTTTTAAGCTCTTTCAAAAAAAATAAATAAATAAATAAATAAATAATAAAATAACTCTATTGTTTCTGTTTCAATGTCACAATTCTTTTTTTTTTGACATAGGTCTAGAAAAATGAAGAAGATTTTTATTAGCAACCGAATTAAAAATTCACTTCTTTAGGGTGTTTCCACCAATCTATGCTTTTTTGTGGACTAGGCCAGGAGATGAAATTTTCGTAAATTGCACCTATTTAGTCCAGAAGAGTTGTCGGATTATTCCTCGTGGGGTGGACAATGGTCTAAATATGGCACTTTCGTCGAAGATCATTTTAGACAATGATTACACTTCTTCTACATTGTATGTTTTTTTTCTTTTCTTTTTCTTTGTGTGAACAAACTTTTGAACGAAAATGGTAAGATGAAAGAGTACTTAAGTTGAATATGTTAAGCTCTTTCTAGATATTTGAAAGTATATAAACACAACATTTTGTATTTTCCCCACTTTAGATAGTTGTGAAAAGAATCACGCAATCATTCACGGAGAAAACGTAAAGGGCTGATAAAGACAATTCACATGTTATATTTTGTGGTCAAAATTAGTCCAATCTATCTTCTGTACTTAGTGCATCAAGGTAGGGATGGGACGAGACGTTAAAAGTGACTGGGTGCACAATTTTTTTTAATCGTAACATAAGAAATAATTTAACAATATTGTATGATTTTTTATGTTAAAATGATTATGCGAGTACTTTTCACCTGTTGATAGATTAAGATAAAACTAGAAACATAATGCATTGCGATTGGGTGTATTTTATAAAATTCAATGTTTTTTAACGAAAATTAACACTACTCAGCAAAGATATTATGTTGTCTGTGATACCGCGGAACCCTCTAGTTCCGTCCCTGTCAAGAAACATATTATGTTGTCTATTCAGCTGTCAATAAACAAAAGTCGCGTCCGTTTATTTATGTTCGTGAACGTCCGATTATGCGTTCGATTATACTCATTTATTTATTTATGTTCGTATATCATATATTTTAATTTAATAATTTTAAAATTGGTTTGTTTGAGCAAAACAACACTTATAAAAAACTATATTGTGCATAATTTAATAAAGTTTATGATTGTTTGTCTATGTTCATTTATGTTTGATCGTTTATGTTTGTTTAGCGCTCGTTTAGTGTCTTAATGAACGAACATAAATGAACATGAACAACTCATTTTCTTAATAAACGAACATGAGCAAGAAATTTCGTCCGTTTAAGCGTTCGTGTCCGTTTATTTATCCGGTTAAAATAAAACAAACGAACATGAACAAGGCTTCGTTCGTGTTCGTCCGGTTCTTTTACAGCCTAAGCTAAGGTGTTCGTCGGTTTGATTATCGGGTCGTTCGGTTTATTCGGTTCGATTAATTCGGTTAAATTTCTTTTCTAGGTAAAATCAAACCGAATTAGATTAAACGAAACGAAAACTGAGTTTGAATTTGGTTGGGTTTTCAGGTCGACTCGAATTACATAATTTATATATATATATTTTCATTTTGTTATATAGATTTTCAGAAAAAAAAATAAAATAAAAAAAAAAGTTTCAAGCACAAGAAATGCTATAGTTATATTAACAAAAGGTTTTTTTTTTTTTTTTTTAATATAATATATCTAAAATATATATTTATTTATTTGAATTTGTTTTTTTGTTCGGTTTTTATTTTATCAACCATATCCAAACAGAAAATCGAGTATTTAATTTGGTTTGGTTTGGTTAGGTTACAAATTATGTCGAGTTTTATTTGGTTCGGTTCGTTTTAGTTTCGATTTTCGGTTTTTTAGGTATTACGCGATTTATGAACCAGTAGATTAAGCTTGCTTTTAGGCTTATAATCTAATTTCATTTAACTCAATAACACATGTTTTATAGATCACATTTTTCTACCTATATTCTTGCTTATAAGCTTATTTTGACTTAAATATGAAAAACAAACTATAGACTACACGAAAATAAGCTAGAATAAATAATAAACTCATAAAATACAGGTCGAGTCAAATAAGCTCATAAGCTTAAACAAAGTTTTATAGCTAAATCATATTAGGTACTTTCTATTATTAGATGCTAACGAATTAGATTAGGCATACCAAGAGTTATGTTCATGTAAACATTTTTTTTTTCTGTTTCTTTTTTGGGGTATACTTTCAACTCTTGTTGATCAAATAATTTAAATTGTATACAACATTGTCAATATATATGAAATTAAGAACATGATTGTCACCTACTTACACCTTCACTTTGAAACATTCATATATCCTTCTAAAATAAGAATATTTAAAAATGCAATTATCTTGTTTTCAAATTATTTCAAAGTTAGCTGTCTTATTCTATTTTATTTTTCTAACAGCAAATAACGTTTCAACCATTTATAATAATTTTCATTTGTTTATGTAGTCAAGATATGATGACCCGAATTGGCTGGTCGTGATCTACAAAAAAAAACTATTATATATGTCAATTATGAAAACCAAACTTAAGACTTATCATTGCGTTCCCGAGTTTTATTTTTGAAAGAAGAGAAAAGAAGTGGGTAGAAAACAAAATAAATTCATGTTCCTGAGTTTTTTTTAGGATAGAAGAGAAAAGAAGAAGAAGTAATTTTGGTAAAACAAAATAAATTCATATTCCCGAGTTTTTTAGGATAGAAGAAAAAGAAGAAGAGAGTAATTTTGGCTAAACTTCTGTTCAAAAAGTTATTGATTTGGAAAGTTATATTAAAAATTTTAAATAAATAAAGTTCTTTAATGACCTTAATATAAAACATAACTTTTATATATAACCAAGAGGGTATAAGTAAAAATCATCTTTTATCTCTTCTTTTTCTCTCTGCTTCGGGATAATATAAAAATTTAATTTCTTATCTCCTCTTCTTTTTAATAAAAAATTTAATTTCATTTTAACTCTCCTCTCTTCTTTTCATTCATTTTTAACTCTTCTCTTCTTTTCATTCATTTAAAAAACTTGAGAACAGAGTGTATGTGTGTAGTAGACGACCCTATTATTGACCCTTACGCTGTGTTCTCGAGCTGGATGAAGGAGGAAAAGAAAATGAAAGTGAAGTAAAGTGAAGATATTTACTTAGCAGACTTAAGGAGGAAAAGAAAAATGAAATGGAAGTAAAATTAGGCTTATTTGGGTGATTTTGGAAGTAAATGGTTTCCTCCCAAAAGTGAAGTAGGAAAGGAAGTAAATGTTTACTCCCACTTTACTTCCCTTTTCTTTAATGAAAAAACTGGAGAACACAGCGTTAATCCTATGAATTAACAAATACTTAAACAACTCGTACATAGATTAGGAGCTTTTGCATATATATCCTCCCGAAAATGCAAAATTGCATATATATCTAAAGTATGTAAATTATTAAAGATTGTATGCGAAAAAACTTGTACAAAGTATATATATGCAATTATTCACTTTGGGAGATATATATATGCATTTTTGCCTAGATTATAAAGAAATCTTTGGGAGAGTACTTAGCGCGTTGCAGCGGCAGTACTCTGATTTCCGTAATCATGTAGTTTATTATGTTTTTTTTTATAATAAATTTACGGATATTAAGAATTTCGTTTATACCGTGCCCGTTTGGGCTCGAGTCCGTTTGGTCCGTTGCTCGTTCGGACTTGAATATTTGTATAATGTAATTTATTATTTGTATTAGTGACATTTAATAATTGTGTTTGAGTTAGTTGTACAATATGCTTGATAATTTGTATTTCTTTTTTAAAGAGTGTTTTAATAATTGCATTAATTGTATTTATTGACCAGTTAATTAATTGACTATATTAAATATTTTGATCACATTAATTGTGTTTTAATTATGTGCAAGCTGTTGAATCTTACTATAATAAGCAATGTATTTTTAATTTTCAAAGCTTTTGTATATTATAATATAGTGTGTTACCATTGTTATTTTCGTTTTCTCGTAAATTAATCTTTTTTCCCTTTCTAATTATAAAATTTGAAGCAAATATAATATGTGTTGTTAGTTGACATTTATCAACATTGTCATACACAGACATATTTTACGTGTACCATTTGGAGTTGGACCACGTCTAATCAATGACTAAGTCTTACATGTGGATTTCGACACACGACTCTTGCAATATACATACAAACTCTTGCAATATACATACAAAGTAAACGATTTGTATGTTAAGGACTTTGCATTTTATACCTTTTTTGACAAAAAGAAAATTTCTAAATTAGAGGGCACGACAATGATACAAGGCAATCTAGACCCAACAGGTTTAAATGGGTTTGGAAAAGTAATGACTTGTATGATGGTATTAGTCTAACAAACTCGAAAGACCCAACATATTTTTCAACACCTTTCAAAGTGATCTAAGTAGACCCGACATACTTCTTCAACATATAATTTACCAATTTTTCATATAAACCCATCTAGATCAGTTGGGTTTAGATTGCCATGTATCGAGTACTAACAACATGTATCATTGTATCAATGTAGAATACATGTATTAATACGGAGTACTTAATACATTATGAATATTTTCAAGGTTTGAGTTTAGAAAACGTACCCAAATCAGAAGCTGCAGCTCGAACGTAAAGATCTTGACCACCGCCTTCAGAATCAGCATACTGTCTCATGTCGAAAAGATCCACTTCCCAAATTACACAACCCGACCCGCCTTGAGTAATATTCATATTAGCATAAGCAGCACACGAACAATTCCTTTTACAAATCTCACGACACGTACTCAAATTCATTGTTCGATCAACAAAAACTTTAGAACTCTCTGGCAGTTTCATATTCTTCAAGGGCAAAAAGCCATCCGACTCGCAATCCAATTCTGACCTCCTAACACACCCGTCCGACCCATCTCGTAAATCCCAAGCTTGTTTATTTTTTGGCTCAAATCCTTTCATGCACTTACAATTTGGATTAGAGTTCATGTCACAAATCCCGTAAGGCCCACATTCTCCGTAAAAATCACATTTATCTCGTGGAGCGAACCAGTATTCGCTCCACATTTGGGTTGTTTCAACCCACGTGAAACGTCTAAGTGCACCTGATGTACTCATGATTAACCGTGAATAGACCGAATCATTTAGCATGTCATATGAGTACGAAATTTCATCCGCATCATTTTGAAACTCAAACTCAATCAAATTAATAGCACTTTTCATCTCCGGTACACCGCTAAACCTTCTTCCATTCCACGGTCCACTCCGGTATTGTTCCGTTACATTCCTCCATAAAAAAATCTCTGGAAAACCACTTGTATTCATTTTGAATGTATATTCGCCCTCACCTGTATCCACGGATATATACGTTAAACTTATTGTTCACACCGGAACTTGAACTTGCGATACTTTGATAATTGTTTTGCCAAAGTGACCTTCTATTTCACGACATTGTGAAATACTAATATTATTCTAGCTGAGCTACTTATTGAGATTCAAGGTGACAACTGTTTTTTAAACGACAATTTTTACACACCTATACTACTTATTTCATAATATATACTCTATATATCTCACAAATATTTCTACCGAGACTTAAATTCTCAACCTCTTGGCTGGTGAATAGCAGCAAAATGTTTCATTTACGACCGTATATCCATGCATTAAACTAGTAAAAAAATCACTTTTTTACGAGAAAGAACATATATAATTTCTCAAAAAAGAAAGGGCTAATTCTCTAAAAATATATTACGTAGCATCATACTTGTCACCATTTGTATTTATATGTATCGAATCCGATTATTTCGTGTATATATTTTCAAATTTTGATTATTCTGCGTATCAATTCTTAAAAATGCTTGATTCGATTCCCAAAAATACGTCAATCGATACACCGAATAATCAAAATTTGAAAGATGTGCATGAAATAATCAGATTCGAACAATGAGACACACAACTAAAAAAAATGACAAATACGATACATTTATATTTTTAAAAGTAGCCCAAAAAGAAAAAAACAGTAGTATTCATATATGGCAGCTCAATTTGTTTTTATCATACCTGGATCATCATTAGTCTTCCACGAATTTAAAAACCGATTTTCTCCAGTTTTCCGATTCAACCCTAGCTTCATCCCAGGCAACAAAGTATCCGTTGGATGTTCAAAGCTTTGCCATATATAACTCTCCGAATTCTCATCATTTTCATCTCGCAATACAAAGTTACCATTATCCAAAAGCTGTGCCACAGTGTTCACGTTACCAAACGACTTGTTTGATGACCATATCGCGCTTTCGGCCTCATTTACAAGTACAATGTTGCCGTTTTCGCCTATAGCAAGTCTTCCTGTGGATGTAGTTAGTGGTGTGTTTCTGTTAGCTACCCAAACATATGTTCTTTCGGGTATTTTCTTGTACCATATGCCTATGTACGAGTTGTTGTTATTGTTGTTGCTTGTGTTGAAGAACCCTAGCTCGAATGCTTGGTTACTTGAGACTAAAGTTTGATCAATTGATAAAGGTTGTTTTGGTGTAATTGTGTCTATGGCTAGTGAGAGATTATAAGGTAGTAAGAGAAACAAAAGTGTGAAATTTTTATGAAAATTGTGTTTTTTCATTTTCTTTTTTTTTTGGGAGAATTGAAATGAATGAATGATGGTGTTGGGAATTTGGATGTAAATTGATTAATGAAAATGAATTTTCTTGGTGAGAGACCTCATCTTTTATTTGTTTGGTAGGTTTTGATTTTGTAACTATTATATTGAAAGATTATCATATTGATTATTGAGTTTGAATCTGCAAAAAGATCTTCAAAGGTGTTATGTGGGAATAAAAAACGACATTCATCTTACGTGTGAAAATGTTGGTGATATTTGGTAAAGTAACAAATGATGTTAGTACTTTTCTTTTTGATTTTTTATACCTTAAGGTTATGTGTGCTACAAGTTCGATAAATTTGTCGGCTAAAATTAGAGGTGGCAAAACGGGCGGGAGGCGGGTCGAGGCCGAATACCCAGTGCAATTTAGAATGGGCACGAGGCTTAAATGAAGCATGAGTGCTTGGCTATGGTACAACAGGGCCACGTGTTATCAAATCGCAATAAAAGACAAAACAGACGAAATAAATTCAACTAGCGTAATATCTTATTTATATTAAAAAAGTTAAATATATTATAATAAAAAAAAATCTTTAAAACGACTGTAATGTTCAATTGAGAAAAAAAATTTGTCCGTTAGTATCCATTTAAGTTTTCAATAGGCTATATGTGCCCATTTAAAAAAAAAAATTGACTAAATATGCCCAAATCTTTTAAAAATGTGATTATTTAGCCAATCTTTTTGCTTTTGAGCACATTTTAACACCTCTAGCTAAAATCATATTATTCACACACGTCATATCCCATTTATTAGCAAGAAGAAGAAGATATTGTAGGCTTGTAGCGTTTTTTGAATAAGTATAGCGCGTCGGCTTAAAAAAGGGAATTCAAACTAATGTAATACTCTTTATACACTTTTTCAATAATAATCATTATAATTTGAACAACTTTTTATATTTCTTGTAGTACTGAATAGTGTAATGTCTAACTGCATAATCAAGCATCACATTTTAGAGGTAAAGACAAAGATTTTGCGTTATTAATGCGTGACATAAAGCGACACAAAATATGAAAATATTTATATGTTTATATCATATTTCATATATATCGAGTTTAGAAAAAGCGTTGTAGTTGTACATAATGAATAAAGTTAAAGAACAATTTTTACATGTAATATTTTTCATTAAAAAAAAATAAAAAATTAACAGAGTTGAATAAAAAAACCCGTCACGCCTCACGCCTTAGAGCATGTCCATTGCTAACGCCATAACGACGTTATTGAGCATTTAACGGCGTTGAAGCCGTTATAACCGTTGGAGGGGCGGCGTTAATGACATAAAAGAGGGGAGGCGTTAAATAGGCAACGCCCGTTAGAGGGTGCAATAAAAAAAAATTCAAAAAATTTTCACTTTTAACCCTATAACGGCTAGTGACCGTTAGGTTTAAAAAAAAATTACACTTTCACCCCAGGCTAGTTTTTTACTAAAAAAAAAATTCAAAAACATTTTTTTTTACCACTATAAATACCCAACTAAAATACATTTTTTCCACTCTTTCATATACCGATCTTCAATCTTTTATTCGAAAAAATGTCGGGAGGCAACAACGATGATACATTCTTCAATCTTCTTGGTGGTGGGTGGAATACCTCAAACCCGGGTTCATCATCTAACCCGAACGCGGGTTCATCTTCAAACTCCAACATGTCTCTTCCCAATCCACTGGAAGCTACCGGGCAAAGTAACAACAACATCAAGCATATCTCTATTGCAACAACAAAACCAACAAGCATAAACTGTTTTCAAAATCTACATTCACACACACTCACAACATTCACAACCGAAACACATGATGTTGTTGAGACACCCACGTCTCTCCAAAGAATCCAAAGGTCGTGTTAAACGAAATCAAAAATCCAAAGACCCCGAGCCTGAACCAATTGATGAAGATGAAGAGGAAGTTTTTAAAACTCTTGCGGTTGGACTCCAGCGAGAGGAAGAATTACGCAAGGGTGTTACGTACTGGCTATTACGGAGGATCCGAAGTTGGGCGGTGCCAACCCGAAGACGTTTTGGTATGGTCCAAATGAGTTCAATAGACTCAACTTTCAACGGCGCAACAAGGATATGATGTCAAGCGAGTGGAAAACGTTGAACACATATGCACAAAATTTCAACTCTTTTACAAGCGTCTTAGCGGGAACAACGAAGCGGAGAAAGTGAGATGGATGTGATGAAACGGGCAAAGCAATGGTATGGTAGGAAACCAAGCAGCACCGTTTGCTCTCGATGGCGCAGGAGGTTTTCGTAAGCATAAGAAATGGGACACGCCCGAACGGTTGATTTAACGGCGATGTCCCAACCCAAACAAACGAGGCTTTGTTTGGTCATGATGAACAACAGCCCCATAGGAAAAGCGTGCTACCAAGAAAGCAAGATCGAAACACGACAAAATCTTTGGGGAGCAAGCAGCGGAGCGTGCTCGTCAACTTATTTCACGAGAAACTATGGCAAACGGTATCGTATCAAACGTGAAACAGCGTAGCGGTGTTCGGGCCAGCCCGAGGAAAAAGATGAAACAATAACAAGGTTGGAAGAGTTGAAGTTTTTGATGACCGGATCTTTGAAGGAAAGATCCAAATGTCGTGGCTTGGATCAATGATGAAAAAAGACGAATCATCAAAAACATAACTTGAAACCCGTCGATGGGTAATTATTCTCGTCATTTCCTTTTAATTTGTTGTACGTTTAATTTGCAGTGTGTTTTTATTTCGTTGTAACTTTTTTTGTTTTTAATTTTAGGTATTGTATATGTTTTCAAATTTAATGATATGTTTAGTTTAATAAATGAAGTGTTTGTTTTATTCAGGGGTTGAAATTGAAAATATGAAATGTTAAAGTTTAACTTGGGATGTTATTGATGTGGTGTTTTTTGGGGATGTTAAGGTGGAATGTTAAAGCTGATGTGGCGCTGACGTGGCTGGTGTTATTTTATAACTCAAGTTATCAATGTAAATTCTTAGCGCGCCTTATCACGCATTTTCCCATCTCATCTTACGTCACGCCTAGAGTCGGCGCTTTGATCTATTTCGTAACGTGGAGGTCACGCCTCACGTTTTAGCGGCGCTTCACGCTATGAAATACAAAAGAATTCGGAAAAAATGTTATTGATTATTATGAAAGTTGATACAAGAAATGAAAGGGGGAAAAACTATTTAAAGCTGCTAATCTAACCACCTAACAAACTATTGAAATATTTACAATATGAACCCTCAACATGTACAAATAAATCAAACTAGCCCTTATACTTCTTTATCCTCCCCTCAAGTTGGAAAATCTGAGATTCCTAATCTTTGCACTTTTCCCAATGCTTTAGTCATAAGATCTGCAAGTTTTAAGTGAGAAGGGATATAGTCATTTTGTGAAACCATCTTGGACTTTGTCTCTTGTGAAATGGTAATCAATGTCTAGGTGTTTTGTCCTGTCATGATATCAAGGATTTGCAGCAATTTGTTATGCAGACTTGTTGTCACAAAAGAGAGTTACTGGTAATTTGACTTTGATATCTAAATCCTGCAACAAATAGCTCAACCCGAGTAATTCACAAGTTGTTGCAGCCATGGCTGTATTTTGCCTCTGTGGAGGACCTGCTAACTGTTGGTTGCTTTTTGATCTTCCATGAAACTAAGGAATGTCCCATGAAAATACAATAACCAGTAAGGGACCTTTTTGTCATAAGGCATGATGCCCAATCAGCATCTGAATTCCAAGTAATTAAAATATCATCAACATATACTAAGACTGCTGTGAACTGATCCTTTTCTGTCTTAACAAATAAGGAATAATCATGCTTGGACTGTTTATATCCTAAGCTCAATTCAAACTTAGTCAGTTCTTGATTCCACTGCCTAGAGGCTTGTTTAAGACCATACAATGACCTGTTGAGCTTACAAACTTGCCCTGAAGCTGCTTTAGTATATCCTTCCGGGGTAACATGTATATCTCCTCATCAATGTAACCATGTAAGAAGACATTGTTTATGTCAAGCTGATGTAAAGGCCATTGTTTGGCAGTAGCCAAGGCTATAAGTACTCTAACAGTAGCCAACTTAGCTACTGGAGAAAAAGTGTATTTATAGTCCAATCCTTCTTGTTGATTAAAACCCCTGACTACCAATCTAGCTTTCTTTTTCTCAACTGTGCCATCAGGGTTATACTTGGTTTTGAACACCCATTTTGAAGTAATGGGCTTGTGACCTGTAGGTAATGTAGTGACATACCAAGTGTTATTGGCTTCCAAGGCCCCTAACTCTTTATTCATTGCTTCAACCCACCCAATATCAGTACTAACCTCTTGATAACTAGTTTGATGCTTTGTTAGTGTTGGAATCACTCCTAAACCTTATTCAAGTGTTAGTTACACATATGTAATAGTTAGCTTATTATGGCCTTTATGTTTGTTATTAGCCTTAAGCTTATGTAGAAGGCCCATGAGCTTAGGCCCAAGCTCATAGGAGAAAGGAAGGGAACTAGGAGTGTTGCCCTAGCTTCCCTCCTATATACTATGAAACCTTCATTTGAAGGTTGGTTGTTCAAGTTATTCTCTCTTTCACATACCTCGCCTAACGTCTAAGTCTATACGTGTATGTGTGTTTGGATACTTGTTCAATCGCCTCTCTATCTTTCTTATAAGCTTGTGTGGTAAACCTTGTGACCTAACAGTGGTATCAATCGCCAAATAGTTGGGTAAACAAGTTTGTTTTTGAAGTTTTTTTCTTGGTCTTACAGCGTAAAGTGAGTACACTTTGGTTCGCTTAAAACTTGTTTTTACACGTTTGAATCAAAGATTCTTGTACTTTCAATGTTTTAAGGTGTTAAAATACTTGTTTTGGCAAAAAGTTTCAAACTTTATGCGTGGATAGTTGTTTTTAATCTAGTTTTTATTGAGGTTCTATCCTACTCGTAACTATTTTAGAGGCTTTGGTTCATCAAGTTTCACACTTTTGTGTATTTTGGTGTTATTGAAGCTATTTCATCACACAAAAACTGGTTTAGAAACACTTTTGGCAAAATCAGTTACGAGTAATCTACGCAGTTAAACCCTAAAACTACACGTAAGTGCTTCCTTGGTTTGATCTTCATTTTCGTGGTTTATTCCGTGTTTTCTTACTTGGATAAGTCAGAAAATACGTCGACTTTGGATATCTTTTGCACTGTGATAGTGTAAAAGATCATTTGGGCAAAAACCTAAAATTACACATAAGCAGCTTACGTAGAAATCCTACGCCTAAGATCTTTTCTCGCCTAAGCCTAGTCTTACATATAAGAAAATCCTACGCCTAACTTTCTCGCCTAACTTTGTCCTTCTTTAGTGCTTTTTCCTACTAGCGTAAGCTAAATCCTACACGTAACTCCTTATTGTTACGCGTAACTTTGGTGTTTTTACGCATAAGTGCTACTTGGTTCTTGTCTTTTCTACGCTTAAGGACACTTCATCAACAAAGGTTCATTCGACTACAAAGATCCATTTTACCAACACAAGTTTTTCAACATGTCACAACCACCATACTCTAACTATTTCCCTTACACTTATCCTCATCCTCAGCGTCAACAACAACTAACTCCACAACATCAACAATGGAATCAACAACAAGCAATTTATCAACAACAATTTAATCAACAACATACTCCACAACTTGCGGCAAATCCACAACCTCAAATGGTTCAACCACCACCAAGTCTTCAAGTTCAACCGTACACAAATGACTTTAATCAACATCCATCAAGGAACACTATGAAGGAACCCACTTGGTTTGCAAAGATGTTTGAAGCTTTAAGCAACCAACAATCAATTCATGAGGTTGGATCACTTGATAGACCTCCAATGCTCACTCCAGAAACTATGATCAATGGGTGATAAGGTTCTTTAGGTTTTGTGATCTAAAGAAGCCACATGGAAAGTTCTTAAAGAAGGTTATCTTGGAAGGTCCATTTGAGATGCCTACTTGTCATTGTACGGGAGATCCAAATGCCATTCCACCAAGAGATGAACAAACGAACATTGCTCTTGTTGCAGACTTGAATCCTCAAGAACTTCTACACTATGAAGCGGATGAGCTTGCAATGGAATATATCCTCTTAGGATTACCAAACCCAATTCTTAGTAGTGTTGATGCTCAAAAGACTGCAAAGAAAATGTGGGATCATATTAGATCTTCTTATGGAAGGATCGTACTCAATCGGAAGATTTGGAATCCAAAATTTACTTGGCTTATGAACACTTCATGATTGAACACGGAGACACTAGAGTCCTATCATCACCGTTTTTCGGACATCATCAATGATTTGGATAAACACAACATCATCATGCCAAGAATTGCGGTGAATACTAAGTTCTAAGTAGTCTTGGTTCTGAATGGGAGAAGTATGTCATTTTTCTCCGTCAAGCGAAAAACATGCATCATTCTACCTATGGATTGTTGTACGATTACTTGAAGCCTCATGAAAAGGAAGTTGATAGGGAAAGGATTCTCGTGCTCAAATTGCTCCACCGACACATCCGGAAAATCAACAACTTGCCTTATATGCTCAAAAGCATTATTCTCCTCAACCGGCAACTCAACCAAGCTGCTACAATCACACTATATGATCCTTCACAACCTCCATCTCAACAAACTCAATTGGTTCCATACAACAACAACAATGCTCAATCTGAAGCTAATGAGGAATCTGATCCGTTCGAAGCATTGCAACAAGGATTTGCTATGATTGCTAATGCCTTTAGCCGTTATACCAACAAATCCAACAACCGTATTCGTTCCTCATCTAATACAAGGAATCAAGCTGTTGTGAACAATGGGCGAGTTGAAGTTCAGAATCGTGGTTATGGTCGTCGGATGGGGGTGGTCAAGGGTTTAATCTTTGTGGGTAGGAATAACAATAGAGCTCAAGTGGTGGAACAAGGAAATGCTCAGAATGGGTTGAATGGTCTTCGATGCTACAACTGCAATGAGAAGGGACACTGGCTAATGCATGCCCAAAGCCAAGGACTAGAGGCAGTGCTTATTTCAAAGAGGCTCTTCTTTTGGCTCTTAAGGATGAAGCTGGTGGATCTCTCAGGACAAAACGAGCTTTATGGCAAATCACGATTCGGATGATGATATGGAGGATTTGCAGGCCAATGCATTTGTTATGTTGATGGCTAATATGCATGAGTTACACATGAGTGACCAGGCCGATGTATGACACGATGGCTTGTCTCGGTACCCGAACAAACCATATTTATCTCGATCTCTATCTCGCCAACATCGAATCCGCAAGGCTCGAATGTTCAAAATCGCCATCCACATCTCATTCCGACGATTTTCAACTAGACCCCGTAGTTATATTTGGCGATCAAGATGACCAAGCGGTTTCCTTGATAATCAAATTGACTCGTGGTTATACTTGAGGATCTCATAAGATCATGTTGAGACTCACGTTGAACACGCCGACTTTGCCTCATCAGTTTTGCTCGTTTAATACAAGACCAACAAACCATAGTGGAAAAATGTCATGCCATTAATCGGGACTTGAAATGCAAAAATGCACTGTTAACCAAGGATTTTGAATGTTTACAAAAGCAACTCAACTTTTCAAAACTCAAAAAACGTGAAAGCGGTTTTGGCGACCTTTGCCAAATCTTATCAAAGCGAAAAATATTTAGAAAGGCAGATCGTGATCTAGCCGCGAAGAATGCTTTGTTGTGCGAAATAGAACAAGCTGAAACATGAACATAAAAAGCAAATTAACGCTCACCTTGGAAAATCAAAAAGCTAAGGCTGAGTTGTTAACTTGTCAAAAAGCAGTTCTCTGCATACAAAAAGCATTCAACGAAGCGAATAGATGATCATCTTGAAGAAATCATCGGCTTGCAAAACAAACTTAAAGAGTTTAAAGCTGTTGTTTACAAACATGGCGAGTCGGTCACAACCATTGAAAAGTTTACTTTAAAACCCAATCCAAATGGATATGGACCGAATCTTGCCGATTACAAACCTAAGCTTTCAACAAAAGCATTCAAACCAAATCCTGAAGTTTCGGTCACGAGAATATAAAGTTGATAATTACATTATGAGTGTTGTTGAATATCATCGTCAAGAGGAATTAGATCGAGAAGGCGAGTCAAAATTAGAAAAAGTTGTTTACAACAAACCTTTTAACTATTAAAAAGCGGTCACTTTCGTCACACCAACGGATTCTTCTAACACACCAAGGATAATCATAAAACACACGAGTCTTCTAATGTTAATCCCCAACAGGATTATGCACAAACTTATGGTCCTTTACCTTCCATCAGTGAAGTAAACTCAAAACATGAAAATCGCAAAATTCTTCGATATTTTGACATTTTCATGGCTGACCTCAAAACTTTACAACATGAGATAGAATATCATTATGAAATCAAAGTTCAACATTTTCAATGCCCTCAGCGAGAACAAAGAGAATTTTTTCAGAAAAATCTTTTACCAAATGTTAAAAATTTGAAAAGTTGTGCATTGCTTGGGAAAAGGATTTTCATAAGGAACTTGGAGTGATGAAGGTCGTTTTAGAAAAGCGAAAACATCTATTTCTAATACTAAGCGTAAAAAGAAAATGTTGAGAAAAGATGTTGATCGACTCTTGGAAGATGTCATCGTGTGATGTCCATAATGTTGTGTTATTGAATTCTTTGTCATATGCATTTGATTATATCTCTGGCGTCTTTTGTTGATTCGTGGTAAATGTTGAGAACACGATAATGTGCTTGGTCGAGTCCTTAAGTTGAAAACAAGCGATTGTCAAACGAACTTTCAAATGCAATACGTCGTCTTAATTGGTGTCAAAAGATATTCACGATCAACAACTTGCTTTTCAACACAAAATCACCGTTTCGTGCAAAATCTTCTGCTCATAAAATTGAGCAATTGGATGATCAAAACGTGTCTTTTAAGTGTCAAATCTCAAAATATGAACAAGAACTTGTAAAAGTAAAAAGGAATATGGTGTCATATTTGATTTACTCAAAAGACTCGTGATGAAGCATCAAATGAACTTGATCATTATCTTGCACACACTAAAGAAGTTATGCATTTTCTTTGGAAATGTTCGGTCGAAAAATCAAGATCGATTCACACTATCTTCAAGTTAAGAGAATGTGTAGGAAAGTATGAACAACTTCGCCAACCATCATTAAGAGATTAGCCCGGTAACACTTAGTACTCATGAACCTAGAATCCCTCTTGCCAAATCACAAGTTGCTGCGTGCCTCCTTCTCTTGAAGCAGAATAGTTGATCTTTTCCAAACGTCCGCACTTCACGGCCTAGAAGCACTAAATGAAAGAATAGGAAGTTGTGACATAAGAAAAGATCAATCAAGAATGCTAAAGTAGAAGAACACCCTAGGACTATGAATAAGACTCACGTTGCCTCCACTATAGATATTGCGTCCGGCAAATGTAATAGAAATAGTGATGTAACGAATGCTAAACCGTTAAGTACTTTTGATATTGATCGATGCACCTTGTGTTAATTGTGGTAAAAGTATGAATTCTGATTGTCATGATAAATGTGTTGCTAAAGCTATCATCTCTCGTTTAGGGAATCCTAAGAACCGGAATACCTCCCACTAATCTTTCTAAGTCATTGCTTGGTAGACCGCCATCTTTAGATTCTAAGAAAGCGCATTCTTTGTCCCACATAGCTCAGTTTCACCTCCTAGGAATGTAGTACCACCTAGTGCATTCACTAAGACTAAAGCAAATACTAGTTGGAGATGGCAGAAATGGATATATAACACACTAGGATTTAAGTGGATACCTAAAGCTATTGATGTGTGTATATCTACTATAAGCTGCTCGGAACCCTCTAACATTTCGGGTTCCACATCTACTTCTATTCCATCTGTATTAGATGCAGTATTGTGTCGGGTGATCTGAATCATTCTCTGGATTGTTGATAGCGGATGTTCCCGACACATGACGAGCAATCTTAAAGCTTTATCAAACTTTATTGCAAAGTTCATTGGCCTTTCGGGTTCGGGAATGATCCCTTCGCAGCTATCATGGGCTACGGAGACTATGTCAATGGGAACATCGAAATTAGCAGGGTTTACTATGTGGAAGGCCTCGGTCATAATCTGTTTTGAGTAGGTCAGTTTTGTGATGGAGATTTGGAGGTTGCTTTCCGGGAGAAAACTTGTTTCATTAGTGATCTACAAGGAAATGACCTTATGTCTGGATCGCGTAATTCTAGTCTCTACACTATCTCTATGAAAGACATGGTTGCTTCATCTCCCATCAGTTTACTTTCAAAGGCAACATCAACAAAATCCTGGCTATGGCACCGTCGTCTCTCACATCTAAACTTTCAAACCATCACCAACCTTGCTCGACACAAACTAGTTGAAGGACTCCCGGTTTTATTCTAAAGATCACCTATGCTCAGCTTGTGAACAAGGGAAAAGCACTGCGTGCTCATTTTCCTTCAAAGGTGGAACACAGCTCTCAGCATGTGCTTCATCTTCTTCACATGGATTTGTGTGGCCCGATGCGCGTGCAAGCGATCAATGGCAAACGCTACATCTTAGTAATTGTTGATGACTATTCACGCTGGACTTGGGTCTACTTTCTTGGAAGCAAAGATCAAGCTCCACAAATGATCATCACCTTTCTCACGAAAATACAAGTTCAGCTCTGAAACGTTGACTAATCGGAACAGATAAAGGCACTGAATTTGTTAATCAAACTCTTCGTGAATTCTATGAGAAGTGGGAATTGACATCGGACATCTATTACGTACACGAGAACAAAGCGGAGTTGTTGAAAGACGAAACCGAGCGTTAGTGGAAGCTGCAAGAACAATGTTAATCAATGCTAAACTTCCAGATTACTTATGGGCGTATCTCTTGCATGCTATACTCAAAACCGTTCTATGATTACAAAAGCATACAACAAAACACCTTTCGAGCTTGTCCATGAAGCCGAATCTAAAACACTTTCATGTATTTGGATCTCTTTGCTATAATGATCGTGATGACTTTGGAAAGCTCAAAGCCAAAGTCGACATTGGAGTCTTTATGGGATCTTGTGATAATTCAAAAGGTTTCGAATCTGGGATCGTCGTACAAAGCGAGGTGATGGAAACGATTCATGCTCATTTTGATGAACTTACGGAAATGGCTTATGAGTATAACAGCTTGGAACCCGGACACAACCGCTTAAACTTCCCCAACCCCATCATCAGGTGAACAAAGCCCCGACACTTTCGTCAACAAATGGAAAGGTTATTTGCTCGGCTGTTCGTGGCGATATTGATGAGCGTGCTCGGGTGTATCCGCTGTTTCCATTTTCCACGATAATACTCTTATACGATACACTACAACAACTCATTTGCAGCACCTACACGATTGACTCCACCACAACAGTTTGAACAAACGCTTCCAACAATGATGAAGGCTGCGATGATACGAATATAGTACCCCTGCGATTTTGATCCAAATGCGTTCTTCAACCCGTTTGCTAATGAGCTGCTGCACGGATGTCGCGGAATCTTCAACAAACCATTTGAATCCTCAGAATCGCACAATGTATACCAACATCAACCCTCCACACATAGATGGACAAAAGACCATCCTCTAGAAAATATTATTGGCAACCCGAATCAACCAGTCGTTACAAGACAGCGTCTTCACTCAGATGGTGAACATTGCATTTATGCACTCACCATGCCCAATCTGAACCTAAGAACATCAAAGGCGCAATGACAAAAGACAACTGGATTGAATCCATGCAAGAAGAACTCAACCAATTCAAAGGTCTTGAAGTATGGGAACTGGTTGAAAGACCAACAGGGGTCTACGTCATTGGTCTAAAATGGATTTGGAAAAACAAATTGGATCTTTGAAGGAAATGTTATCGAAATAAGTCACGTCACGGTGGCTAAGGGTTATCGTCGGGGAAGAGGGAGACTTTGAAGAATCTTTTGCTCCGGTTGCTCGTCTTGAGGTTGTTGGATATTTCTAGCGTTGGCTCATATGAATATGACGGTTATCGGATGGATGTCAAAGCTGCGTTTCTCAATGGACAACAAAAGCGGTTTATGTCAACCAACGGATGGATTCGTTGATCGAGTTTCGAATCACGTCTACAAAGCCAACAAAGCTCTGTATGGTCTCAAACAAGCTCCTCGGGCATGGTGCGATAAGCTATCATCTTTCCTCATTGCTAATAATTTCACCAAAGGTTCGGTTGACCCAACTCTTTTTATACAATATCACGGGACACATATCTTAATTGTTCAAATTTACGTGGATGACATCATTTTTGGGTCTACACATAAAAGTTTTCAATCGCTTTTGCAAAACTAATGAAGAAAAATTTTGAAATGTCCATGATGGGTGAACTTACGTTCTTTCTAGGACTACAAGTTCATCAATCACCCCGTGGTATTTTCTTGAGTCGATCCAATATGCCCTTGAATTATTAAACAAATTTGGAATGAAAACCAGTGACACCTATGCCACACCAATGGCTCATACCAAGAAGCTAGGCATTTGATTTACATGGGAAATGTGGACCCTACAAAATAGTAATTATTGGGGTCTCTCATGTATCTAACAGACTAGCAGACTGATATTGTCTTTTGGTTTATCTATGCTCCGTTATCGGTCGCGACCAACTGAAACCCACCTCTGAGGCTAAAAGAATCCTCCGATACATAAAGGGAACCATTAACTTGGGGATCGGTATCCGAAGGATTACGTTTTTGAACTAATCGCTTTTGAGATCGCGACCCGCGGATGCTTAGACTCACGGAAAAGTACTTGGGGAGCTTTACAATTTCTTGGTGATAAAGCGGTGTCATGGCAATCGAAGAAGCAGTTGTACATGTCCTCAACGAAGCGAGAATATGTAGCCATGTCGGCGTGTTGTGCTCAAGTCATTTGGATGAGAACACAACTCAAAGACTATGGTTACGTATTTGACAATCGATGTCTTTGCGACAATAGGGTGCCATTGCAATCTCGTGCTTCGATTCAGCCTCGAAATCAAAGCACATCGATCTTGATATCATTTCATCAAGGACCACGTGGAGCAGTCTTGTTGAATTATATTTTGTGGAGTACGAGAATACCAATTGGCAGACCTACTCACCAAAGCCTTGCCTCCTGCTAGGTTTAATGAGTTGGTCCGCCGGATTGGTATGAGGTGTTTGACTCAAGAGGAATTGGATGACCTCCAAAAGCATCTTAAAACCTATCAAACACAAAAATCTCTTATGTAAATAATTTTTCAAAAACAAAATACAAAAATATAAAACCTGATAAAACAACAAAAATATTCTTCTAATCTAACTTTCTTTCAACATGGCAAGTACGTTTCTTTCGTCAACACTCTAATCTTTCAAAATTCAGATTTTTACGATCAAGTGTTGAGGGGAGAAAATTATAACTTTACTGTTTCAAATCATCATTGTGCATGTTATCATCTCGGTTTTGTTTCTTTTAACAAATGGTGGTAAAGTTGCTGGTACAATGACACTCCTCGGACTAAATTTATAACCTTTCATTATTTCTTAAGTTAGAGTGTCGTCAAGTTTTTTTCTTAAAATCTTTGTTTGGTAACCAAAATGGAAGTTAAATGGCTTTGGTTGAAAAAGGAAAAGGTGGAGGGACCAAAGCTGTCAAAACCTTAAAGATATTTAATAAAAAATATCTCCACCTAACATTTCACTTATCATTTATTACTCAAAACCTAAAACATCCTACGCCTAAGAATCGTTCATCAAAACCGTGTTTAAGATCATCAATTTGTAAGTGATTTCATGTTCCTAACAAGATTTTAAACAATGGTTTTAAATTTTACACAATCCAACGGTTAAACGTCGTGTAATGGAGTTTATGTGGTCTAGCGTAGCGTATGAACACACCAATCAAGAATGGGTGTTTGTGGTTAAAAGAATGTGTCAAAATGTTTTTAACATCATATGATATCATTTCTATGCTCAAAACACACCCGAAACAAATTAATGAGTTTATAATTAGGGTTTATAATTAGGGTTTATGAGTGAATTTGGGTGTTTCCAAATATGAAGTGTTTTGGTCTAAAAGATTGTTGGGTTATGGTCATATGTTGATGAATTGATCATTTCCATGGTTGTTAACCACCCGGAAACACTAATTGATTAACAATTTGAAGTTAGGATTTAAAGTTCATAACTTTGGGTAATTTTGATTCTAACGAATTAGATGTTATACTTGGCCTAAAGACTCTAACAACACTCTAGACATGCGATTTGTTTGGTGCATATCCATGGCTAGAAATGATAGCGTAAATCTTAACCCTTAGGGTTTTGACCTCATATGACTTTCTACAGTAACTATTAACGAATGATTTATGCCATGTTTTGTTGTTAAAATGAATTCATGTGTTAATATTGATGATATAATGGCTTTATTTCAGGCTTGCTACGCATAAAAATTCAGAATCAAGGTCATTGATTCTCTACGCATAAGGATTACCTACGGCGTAGTCAAGTTATCGCGTAGAATAATTCTCGCATAACTATTACAGCGTAAGGTTCTACAATGGGACTACGGCGTATCCTGTGAAGGATATGCGTAACAGTGACCTCTACACATAAGGTCTACTCTTACGAGTAAGCCTTACGCGTAAGGTATATATATACGCGTAAGCTCTACGCATAAGGTCCCCTTTTCCTCGCGTAACATTTCTTCGCGGCGTAAGTTAGGATCCTCGCCTAAGCTTTCGTCTGGCGTATATCATCTCTGTTTACGCTTAACTTTGCCAAAACTACGCTTAAGCCGGGATTGACCTTCATAATGAATTGTTACGTGTACAAACTTGTAAATAAACTAATCATATCGTCACGAATCCAATAATGTCACTAATAAACTTAACCGTTTGATATGTTGTGAACAATAAGTGATAACATAAACTTTAAAACTTAAAGTTAACTAACTCACGAAACATTTCACGACGTCATTGAACTATTAAACAAACAAGTGACTTAGGACTCGTAACAATCATTGACACTGTACATTCAATAACTAGACAATAAGACCTTACGTTGACTAACATATGTCTTCGATATGTTGGTTCTTTTGGCTAATGTTATTTCGAGATCACGACATGGTGAACAAATGAATGTGGATGCACAGAAGTTCTTACAATTGCTGATATCTTTCGAGAGGGTTATCCGAGAAAGATTGGAAAGAACAACCTTAGGGTTGACTTTGACACCCTCACATGCTCAGAATCTTCTTGTCTAATTGCGATTGGATATTCTCGGGAATCATCCCTACGAACATGCTCTCACACTCTGCCCGCAGTTCAGTCTACATTCAACAATTACGGATTCTATCAGAGGATCAAGTCAAAGTCTGATGAATGTGACACTTAATCACAAACAAGTCACTATCACTCCTGCTGACTTACGGGTTATTCTCATCATTCCTGACATCGCTCCAACCGACTTCTTTGCTACCCCTACGAAGAGAGCAGTCCCGAAATTCTTGATAGATATTGGTTATGATGAAGCTTGGGAATCATTACTAAGCACTCTCACGTGAGTTGAGAGTATATTCCTCAACCATGGAGAACACTCTACATGATCATCACCAAATCGGTCTCTCAGTCGTGGCAGTGGCTTTGAGCATCCCAAGCTCATGGAACTGCAAATTTTACGGTCGATTGATCAACAAGAAGGACATTGAAATCGAAGCAGCGATATGGGAGGGAGGACATGATGCTGTTTCACAAGAAGCTTGGCTCCAAGATTCCCTATGAGGATACACCAAACTGTTGATCCAGAAAGCTCTTGGACTTCATCCTGATATCCCCATGAGGCTCAATGACCCAGATAATCACAACATATTGACTGAACCCATACTATCTGTAACACCCCAACCCGGTAAGGGTAGAAGTGTCATATTCTGGTGTCATATCATAACATACAAATAAAATTTTACAAGCGAAAGCATTATAAAATAAATTACCAAGTCATATAACGGATGACTTAAAAAGAAAATACAAAATCCAATATGTCCAAAACGGAAATAAAATCTGAAAACAATAACTCTTCAAATTAAATCCAAAATGATAAAGTAGCTAAGGTCGGTCTACTCGACTAATCCAACTCGGCCAACAAGCCCATCTTCAAACCTAAAACACAACGCAGGAAAAGAAATGCATCTGAGCTTAAAAAGCCCGATGAGCGAGATATAACAAAATGAAAGCTGCATAAAATCAGAAATGCGAAATGAAATAAGGAACTGATAACAAGGTGCAAACGGAAAGGGATCAAAGAGTCAATGAGGATCCTGCATAACACAATTATACCGATATCCAGAATGAACATATAACAAGGAGAATGAAGCAGGGTAAGGCATCCACGACATATACATAATCACATATAAGCAGACCGACATATAGGTACCGAAAACAAAATCAAACATAGCAAACGCCGTATTCACTCAACAAGAATAGCATACAATCAATTCAGGAAGTCAGAATATAATTAAGCCAAATGGAAAAACTAAATGCAAGCGGAAGCAATTAAATTAGAAAGTGAGCCTGGAAATCATACAAGTCAAGTAACTACTGCTTAATAACATCACAAGTATCACTACAACAGAAATACTATCATTAGCGGACATGGTAACCACACGTATCAAACATGAACTCAACATGAACACTACAATTGAATGACTTAAGGACATAGCAGAGCAAATTGACAAGTTAACAAGCCAGACCACATAAGTCGAACCATTTATCCAGTCATACAGTAACATAAACAGCAATGTACACATGGCAGATCAACAATAAGCGGGAAAAGATACTAGCAGATATTCATAGACCACGAGGTTAACAAAGAGAGTTTACATGATAAGCCGTCAAAACAATGATTTATACACTAACATGGACCAGACGAATCATAGAGTCACATAACAGTATGGTAAACCGTTTGTCAGTTATTAGCATGTCAATAGATGAATCAAACAATCACATATTAATCATATAGTAGCAGGGCAAACGATTGTCACCTAAAACATGTAAATGCATAATCAAATTCAATAACCATAATAATAATAATAACCCGGTAAGCGAATGGAATGGTAGAAGAATAAGTCACATAAGGGGGTAACGACAGTCAATACAGAATATGGTGCGTTGGGGTAAACAGATGGTACAATATAAGTATAGCAACAGTGTAAGAGTTGTCAGAAATCTATCCCAAGCCAACAGTCAGATCTGATGTATCATAGTGGCAATAGCAGCCCGAGTCAATATTGTAACCATTATTGAGGGTGACCTCGAATACCGGACAATAGGAGGAGACCTCAGTAACCAATGGAGTAGCTAGCTCCCAGACTGTGAGGGGTGTATTGCACACACGCACCACATCACCGAACGATATATATATCGAGAAAGAAGTACATGCAGATCTAGGATGCATCCATACGCCCCTGCAGACAAATAGTGGCCATACAATATATATCGAGCTCATAATCGGATATGAGAAAGGGACGGTGTGTAACATCACTTTCATTACACAGGTCATGCCATTGATGCATCAATGACACGGTCATGGTACCTCCATGACTAGTTAACAGTATTTGGCTCGGGTATAAATCTGAAGGGTCAAACAATGGTCCACAGTGTAGCAATATATATCAGTCATCATAATCAGAGGTTCAATATCAATAGGTCACAATTCAAAGGTTCATAGCAACAGTCAATATCAAAGTCCAATATCAAAGGTTCAGTAACAGTGGTTCAATAACAGAGGTTCAGTAACAATGGTTCAATATCAGAGGGTCAATAGCAAAGGAAATCATAGCAATGAAATATCGTAAGCGAACAAAGTCAAAGGATCAGAAAGTCATGAGAAATCCCTACTGAAAAGGGATAGAATATCTGTACCTCAATCAAAGCAAGCAAAACAGGAAGGTAAGATCACACGATGAATCAATCCCGCCGCCCGGAACCTATATGAATTAGGTAACGCTTATTAAGAATCAGATTACTCATTTTAGACGGCTTTCCATTTTTAGCAGGTTTTCACTTTTAGTAACTTTCCAGTTTAGGTAACTTTCTATGCTAGGCAGGTTTCCATGAATAGCAGGTTTTTGTATTTAGTAAGTTAGCCATTTATGAAGCATTTAATGTCATATTAGGTTACATGATGCAAAAAGAGTATTATAATAATTTAAGGATCTTTTATGACAATTTACACAAGTTTAGGGTCTAAAGTGTAAATATTACAAAGTGTAGGGTCTTTAAAATCATATTATTAAAGTCTAGGGTTAAATACAAAATTTATCAAAGTTGAGGGTCAAATGTGTACATTATCAAAGTTTAGAGTTTCAAGTGAAAATAAACTAAAATATATAACTTAAATATTTAAAATATAAAATATATAACTTAAATATTCAAAATATTATCATTGTAGTATACAGGTTTCTACATCAGTTCAACGGTCATTTTCATATATATGATTGGTCCATGTTCATTCTCGATCGCGGCTCAAACAATTAACATTTACGACCTAGTAAAAATACATTACGATTAACTCCCGACTTCTCTTCAAAACACTAAACGACCCAACCGTTGGTCCCGCGATCACCTTCAAACTTACCCCATTCGACCCATTGCTACCCTTTCCATTTTGAACCACGGTTTACAAACTAACGTTTTACCCATTAGATCCACACATAATGAGGCATACATGACACATACGCGTATGACATGATCGTCAAACGCAACAGTTAACAATTGAACACACACCTTTTTCTGTTTTAACATTAGCATGAATGAAGACGGATGTATAAAATAAGAATTCATGCACTCCCATACACTTATAATCATTATGAGTTTAAACTAGATTATACAATTTCATATATATGTACACGTGAACCAAATCACTCAAGACTCCATGCATGCAATTAATCTTCGTTATGACCTGTTACAAAAAAACCCGATCCGATTCACACCCTATTAATTTCAGGTTTAAGTCGGGCATTAGAGATCAAGAGTGTTAAATGACCAGGTTAAAACATGTATCACTCTGAGATCCGGATGCTCCAAAAAATGAAATGAATATCGACACATGAGTTACAGATTCATGATTTCATGCGACATGTATAAGAGTTAGCTTATGACATGTTTACAGGTGCAAACTCATGCGCATGAGAGACTTATGCCACGATCAGATTCAGAAACGAAAAGGGATGAAGAGGGGTTGCGATGTTACCTTTGTAGCGTGTAAGGACGAGGAAAACAAGGATGAAACCCAACCAAACGAGGCTCTCTTTGAGTCCTAGTACCCACGAAGCAGCAACCCCAAGCAATGACACCAATAACCATGAAACCTTCGTACCAATCTCGTGAATTCAGCCCCTGATGGAACCCTTTTGAGCCGACAGAAAATGGAGGAGAAGGGAGGGTTTCACTTTGCCGTCATATTTGATTTTAGGAGGATTAGGGTTTGTGTTTATTTTGGAAGATAATTAAAAGGTAATTAAGGGGAGTAAATGGGAGTTAATTGAGGCGTGATTTTTGGGGATTAGGCGTTGGCATGGACGAGAATAAGGGAGTAACTAAGGCAAACTCCAAGTTTTCTAAATTACCATATTTAATAGTCATAATTCAGTGTAATTATCTTTATAATTTGTACATGACATGCTTCAATGACTTAATGTGTGATATTTATTTTTTTGTAAGACTTAGTAGTGTAAATAAGTTTTTAATTACCTTGCATAAGTCATTATAAGTTAAGCGTTAAACATATTCAACGAAACTTGACACATTTTACGACTTCACAATTTTTTTAACTTGAGGGGCATAAGGGTCTTTTAACACGTTTACGATTTTCAGGGTTTTACACTTCCCCTCTAAAAGAAAATTTTCGTCCTCGAAAATTGAAGTCGCAGGGGTACACAGAGACGAACAAGTTTAAGGCAGACGTATCAATCCATAGTCTCACACAGATCATAATGATATCGGTTCCAAAGCGTACAAATCTTATACGTAACAGATGTGGGTGAGAATCTCGCAAAGAGGTACAAAATTCCAAGCGAGAGGATGATTGACAAATAACGGATACTAGTCAAATTCCATTCACGTACCAACCCCAGGCATTTCCCAAGATGTCGTATGATTTCAATAAGTTTAGATTATATGATCTCGGTATTATCACGTTGATCAGGCGTCATAATACTTGCATCACATAACAAGTCCTTATTGTCATCATATTCTGTCCTGGGTCATGACAAACCACATAATCAATACCACAACAAAACGTATCACATACAGATAACAAGTAACATACCAAAGCAGACCAGATTCACACATATGCAACATATAATACAACAAGCCAACTTACCATACCACAAAAATAAAAGAGGCCACCAACTTGCATAAAACGGTTCCTCATGACTCATCTTGACGATTCAAAGGAAAAGTTGAGATATCACCAAAATGCTAAACGATAAAACTTAACGATTCAACCGAGTTTCGGCGAATCAAAGAAAAGCAATACTGATCAAATCACTTAACAAAATATCAAACGACCTCAAAGCGATGACAAACAAATCTGAGTGACACAAGTAGCCGGATCACATGAAGTAGATGAACCTTCGGACACGGTTGAATCTTGTCTCCGTCTTTCGTCTTTGGTTGATCGTCCGCTTCCTCCAACAGCATCCCGATGTCTCCAGCCACGACTTGATCCGGGTGCGGCACGCTTCCGAACCTCTCCAGCTCGGGGACTTTAGCGACGTAGCGGTCGACACCATCAGCTTCAACTCCACGAGTAGTCTCCACCTAACGATCGACAAACGGATGTACAAAGACAAAATAACAAAGTTCGATGCAAAAGAAGAAGGCCAATCAGTGAAGACAAACGAATATCAATTTCAAATCAGACGACAAATCAAATGAATCGGAGAAAATCAAAAGCAGGAAAGCCTAGTGTCTACCAGTCCTCCGCAGGTCAATCCTAAGGTCAACAAGGCGAAACCTTTGCTCTGATACCATAATGTAACACCCAACCGGTAGGGTAGAAGTGTCACATGCGGTGTCATATCATAACATACAAATAAAATTTTACGAGCGAAAGCATTATAAAATAAATTACCAAGTCATATAACGGATGACTTAAAAAGAAAATACAAATCCAATATGTCCAAAACGAAAATAAAATCTAAAAACAATAACTCTTCAAATTAAATCCAAAATGATAAAGTAGCTAAGGTCGGTCTACTCGACTAATCCAACTCTCTCAAGCAAGCCCATCTTCAAACCTAAAAACACGCGCGAGGAAAAATGCGGCTGAGCTTAAAAAGCCCGATGAATAGATATAACAAAAGAAGCTACATAAAAAATCAATCTGAAAATGACATAAGGAACGATAACAAGGTCGCATGATGGAAAGGATCAAAGAGTTGGGATCATACACAATTATACCATATCGAATGAGCAGGATAACAAGGGAGAATGAAGCAGGGTAAGGCATCCACGACATATACATAATCACATATAAGCAGACCGACATATAGGTACCGAAAACAAAATCAAACATAGCAGCCGCGTCATTCAACAAGAATAGCATACAATCAATTCGGAAGTCGAAATATAATTAAGCCAAATGGAAAAACTAAATGCAAGCGGAAGCAATTAAATTAGAAAGTGAGCCTGGAAATCATACAAGTCAAGTAACTACTGATTAATAACATCACAAGTATCACGGCAAAAAATACTATCGGTAGCTGACATGGTAACCACACGTATCAAACATGAACTCAGCATGAACACTACAATTGAATGACTTAAGGACATAGCAGAGCAAATTGACAAGTTAACAAGCGGACCACATAAGTGAACCATTTATCCATCCTCTGATAACATAAACGGCAATGCATGGCGTCAACAATAAGCGGGAAAAGATACTAACTGATATTCATAGACCACGAGGTTAACAAAACAGAGTTTACATGATAAGCCGTCAAAACAATGATTTATACACTAACATGGACCAGACGAATCATAGAGTCACATAACGATTATGGTAAACCGTTTGTGGGCTTATTAGCATGTCAATAGATGAATCAAACAATCACATATTAATCATATAGTAGCAGGGCAAACGATTGTTACCTAAAACATGTAAATGCATAATCAAATTCAATAGCCATAATAATAATAATAACCCGGTAAGCGAATGGAATGGTAGAAGAATAAGTCACAAAGGGTGGTTGGCGGTCAATACGAGGAATATGGTGCGTTGGGGTAAACAGATGGTACAATATAAGTATAACAACGGTGTAAGGTTGTCAAATCTATCCCAAGCCAACGATGCAGTCTGATAATGTCGATGAGTGGCAATAGCATCCTAATCATCAACAACCATTATTGGAGGGTGACCTCGGAATACCGACAATAGGAGAGACCTCATAACCGTGGAGTAGCTAGCTCGGAGGCGTGAGGGTGTATTGCACACCGCACCACATCACAGAAGCATTATATATATCGGAAAAAGTAGTACAGATCTAGGATGCATCCATCGCCCTGCGACAAATAGTGGCCATACAATATATATCGAGCTCATAATCGAGGATAACGAAGGGGACGGTGTGTAACATCACTGCGTACACACTGAGTCATGCCATTGGTGCATCAATGACACGGTCATGGTACCTCCATGACTAGTTAACGTATTTGGCCGGTATAAATCGGAAGGGTCAAACAATGGTCCACAGTGTAGCAATATATATCATCATCATAATGAAGGTTCAATATCAATAGGTCACAATTCAAAGGTTCATAGCAACAGTCAATATCAAAGTCCAATATCAAAGGTTCAGTAACAGTGGTTCAATAACAGAGGTTCAGTAACAATGGTTCAATATCAGAGGGTCAATAGCAAAGGAAATCATAGCAATGAAATATCGTAAGCGAACAAAGTCAAAGGATCAGAAAGTCATGAGAAATCCCTACTGAAAAGGGATAGAATATCTGTACCTCAATCAAAGCAAGCAAAACAGGAAGGTAAGATCACACGATGAATCAATCCCGCCGCCCGGAACCTATATGAATTAGGTAACGCTTATTAAAAATCAAATTACTCATTTTAGACGGCTTTCCATTTTTAGCAGGTTTTCACTTTTAGTAACTTTCCATTTTAGGTAACTTTCTATTCTAGGCAGGTTTCCATAATTAGCAGGTTTTTGTATTTAGTAAGTTAGCCGTTTATGAAGCATTTAATGTCATATTAGGTTACATGATGCAAAAAGAGTATTATAATAATTTAAGGATCTTTTATGCCAATTTACACAAGTTTAGGGTCTAAAGTGTAAATATTACAAAGTGTAGGGTCTTTAAAATCATATTATTAAAGTCTAGGGTTAAATACAAAATTTATCAAAGTTGAGGGTCAAATGTGTACATTATCAAAGTTTAGAGTTTCAAGTGAAAATAAACTAAAATATATAACTTAAATATTTAAAATATAAAATATATAACTTAAATATTCAAAATATTATCATTGTAGTATCTGAGGTTTCTACATCAGTTCGCTTGGTCATTTTTCATATATATGATTGGTCCATGTTCATTCTCGATCGCGGCTCAAACAATTAACATTTACGACCTAGTAAAAATACATTACGATTAACTCCCGACTTCTCTTCAAAACACTAAACGACCCAACCGTTGGTCCCGCGATCACCTTCAAACTTACCCCATTCGACCCATTGCTACCCTTTCCATTTTGAACACAGTTTACAAACTAAACGTTTTACCCATTAGATCCACACATAATGAGGCATACATGACACATACGCGTATGACATGATCGTCAAACGCAACAGTTAACAATTGAACACACACCTTTTTCTACGTTTTAACATTCGCTGAATGAAGACGGATGTATAAAAATAAGAATTCATGCACTCCCATACACTTATAATCATTATGAGTTTAAACTAGATTATACAATTTCATATATATATGCGTGAACCAAATCACTCAAGACTCCATGCATGCAATTAATCTTATTATGACCTGTTACAAAAACATACCGATCTTAGATTCACACCCTATTAATTTCAGGTTTAAGTCGGGCATTAGAGATCAAGAGTATTAAATGACTGATGAGTGTGCAAATACTCATCATTTTTGTACTATCTAGACTGCAAAAACATTTAAAAATGCTCAGAAATGCATCAAAATCTTGAAAATATCTCAAATATGCATTTTATATGTTTCAGATGCAAAATGTTTAAAATCAGATGAAAAATGAGCTAAGTTTGCATAAATGGCGCTTTTAGTCCCCAAGTTTCAAAAGTTGTCAAAAACAGTCCCTGGAAATAAAAAATGTGGAATTTTATCATTCAAGGTCCCTGAAATATTCTAAGTTGTTAAAATTGGTCCTTGAATGATTCTTTGGTCAAATGACGGAAAAGGTCCTTAAACTTTGAAAAATGTCATGTTTAGTCCTTGGAATTTTCAAAGATGGCAAATATGGTCCTTATATTATTTGAGTTGGCAAGACCAAACCTTGAGCTACATTTTCAGAGTTCAGCTTTGGTCCTGGAATTTTGGATTGTACACTTTAGTCCCTAAACTACAACTTGGGTTCATTACTAATCCTAAATCCAAATCGGACCCTTTATATATTAAGCCCAAGCCCAAAACCCAAACCCTACCCAATCCAACCCGTACCCTAATAATACTACCCGGTCAACCCTTCGTTGAACAAACAAGCAAGCGCCTTTTTTTCTTCGTCTTCCCACCGCTACCGCGATATCTCAACACAACCATCCCCCACTCAACATATTACTCCCTTGTCCCTCCACCTCCACCACAAAACAAGAATCATTAAATGATCCCTTCCCTTAACGAATCCTTCCACTGGCTAAAACCATTTTGGCGCCAAAATGCATCAAACGGCCAAAATCCGCTAAAGTCATCCAACGGCCCCAATTCCAGTGGGAATCAGGAGGACTAGTGGGAAGCTTTTGAAGTATAAATAAAGGAAGAAAGAGAAGAGAGAAAAAATCAAGTAGTGTAATTTAGTTTTACTTATGTCGTTTTTAAGTTTTTAAGCTTTCTAGTTCATGTTTAAATTTTCAAGTGCTTTGTAATATTATTATTTAATATAAAACCTATTTCCATTTTCAATTCGGTTTTACATACGAATTCAGTTTTTGCAATTTTTATGCCTAAATTCTCAAAACAATCAATTGTTGCTATTAGTTGTTATTATTGCTTCGAAGCTTATAAGCTCTTAGGAAGCCTTTATAAGCTATCAGAAACCTTTGAATTCAGTTTAGATTCATAACTCAAAAATTTCCAAAAATACTAAAAAATTCAGTTAAAATAAAAAGGCAATGGAAATGATGATCAAGACTGAAGCATGGTGATACTTGGATTGATTTTGGTTTAGAGCTTAGTGGTAAGCATATAGGAATGGTTATTTGATCTCAGTTCTCTGTTTTGTGCCTAAACTCATTTTGTAAGTCATTTCATTAAAGTTTGCATTTCCTAGTTCAAGTGTTTATATAGAGTTAATTTCAGTTCCAATCTGTTTAATTATAGCTACTTTAAGATATTAAAAGCATTTCCTGTCTATAAACTTGTTTTAGCATTATAATATTCCAAAGCAGTTAAGATAAAGGGGTGTTTGGATTTCTTGTGTTCTTGTGCTATAGGTTGTTTGAGTTATTGTTTGAACTTGTTTCATGTCTCATTAGTGTCTAATAATTCAAGCAAGTCAAGAAAACTAGTTCTCATTTGGTGAAAAGTCAAAATTGCATTTGATCTTAACTAGTGTGTCCACTGTTGAGTTTTTATGAATCATGATCAAGGTTTTGTGTTCATAAGTTGTTAGTGTTGGTTAAATAAGTCTTAGTATACCTTAATACATCACATTCAATGCTTAAGATCAAATCAAAGTTCACGATGGTCAAACTTTTAGTGTAAATCAAAAAGTCAATATTTTCATTTGGTCGTTTTTGATTAAAACAGTTATTTTTAGTGTGTGCTTAATAGTGATTTTTAGCTTAAAAGCTTTTGGGAAATTAAAGTTCAGTTGCTAAACAAAATTAGAAAAATGTTAGTTCACTTCTGTTTAGCTTATTAAGTGCTTATTTTCCAGCTTTTTTATAGTACCTTGTCTGCATAAGTGCCACGTGCACCATTTCATAAGCTCAATAAAAAGCTTGCACAGAGCTTAATTGTTGCTCAAATCTTGTGATCTTTGGTTCTTTGGGTAGCCAACCTAGCCATCTTGAGGTCTCAAGCCTTGTTTTTCATTTTGAAGCTTGTTTGGTAGGGCTTTATAAGCTTAAACTTTGTCCCATTACTGCTTGTCAACACTAGTATCATAAGTGCTTATTAATGCTTTATTAGCTTATCAGTGTTTGTAACTGTTCTTTTTAGCTTCATATTAGTAGCACTAGCTTGTTTGAATCTTATTCAACTTTTGTTTTCAGCTGTTGAGCTTGTTTGAGCTTATATCATCACATAAGCTCTTAAGATAAACTGTTGGCCCATAAGCTCTCTCAAACTGCTTATTTGTGTTTTGTAAAATTTTTGTCTTTGTTAAAGTTTCATAATATCAGTAGTTTAGTAGTTTTCAAAAAGAAAATTCAGAAAAAGATCAATTTAAATTCAGTGATAGCATTTATTTAATAGGTTTTAGCTTTTTGATTTTTCTTTTTAGCTTATTAATAAGCAAATCTTGTTTTATACTTTTGTTAGTTTTCTGTCATCATATAGTATTTTTAGAAAAAGTTTCATAATTTTCTCTGTTTATTTAGTATTTATTAAAATTCAAAATAGTTAATAAGTATTAGATAATTAATAAAAAATAATTAAAAAGCATAAAAAAATATCTTTTCAGTTTTAAAATTAGTTTTATAATATTTTAGATTTTCAAGTTAAAATTTCATTTTTTTAAGTTTATTTTATATTTTCTAGTATTTAAGTGTATTTTAAATAATAATTAATTAGTAATAGTTAGATAAAAAGTGTGAAAAATATATTTTTAATTTTAAAATTAGTTTTATAATATTTTAGATTTTTCTGAATCATAGTTTTATTTTTCTATCATTATTTTGTATTTTCTTCTATTTTAGAGTATTTATTAAATAGTTAAAATAGTTTTTAATAAATAATAATTAATTAAATAGTTATAAAAATAATTTTCTTTTTCTAATAATTTTCTTTTATTTTAGGATTCTAAAAATGTCATTTTCATATTTTTAGGTCTTTTATTTCTTAGATTTCACTTTTTATTTTGTGCGTTATGCGTAGTTTTAACGTACTTTTTGCGTTTCTTTTATCGATTGTTGTGCTTCCAATTCTGTATTCCATTCCATTCCAATCAATCAGTAGTGTAATTTCTCATCCAAAAACCTTTATTGATCACTATTATTAGTGATCATTCTATCATCGATCAAGTGTTTACACACCATTGAGTCTCATTGGATTTAACGACGAAATTCATTATATTCTCGAGGACTTCATTGTATTTGTGTTTTAAGCAGTTTTAAAGTCTATACGGTTAGCCATTCACAAGTGGCTGGCTTGTGTGATTAGACTTGGCCAGTTCAACATAGATCAAAATTTTGGCGCCCATTGTGACTTTAAGCGTGTGTTAAAACCTTTTCACAGACCATTCTTGCACATATTCCATCTTTTTGTAAAAAGAAGTTTTTGTAAAGTTTTCAAAATCCAAAAAGTTCATTCACTTTTCACGAAGTGTTATCAACACAAAAAATATTTTCATTCTTTGTTTTTATAGCTTTGTTTTCAAAATCCAAAATATCCATCCTTTATCTTCTAATCATTTAATTCTCCATTCATATCCTCTCTAACCGTTTAATTCTTCATCTCTTATCCCTCTTATCCGTTTAATTCTTTATGTCATGGTTTCGACATGTTCACGGGTGTGGAGGTCCATTTAGGTGGAAATTGTCGGCTGATGTACCAATGTGAGTTTGGAGACAAATTTGTCGGTAATCGATCCATTTCAAATGAAACACACGATTTTTCCTACCTACCTCCACAACCCCAATCTGTGAATCCTACTCATGCGAGTTTTGTGGGAATAATTCTCATTACGGTTTTGATTGTCCACCACGGGTTCAGCTTGTCTATGGCTAGGAACCGCATTTACTAACGAAACTTTAGTGAAAAGTTATTTTTTCAATTATCTCATTGTGAAATTGCGGGGGTCCTCATCCGACTTTTGAATGTCAACCGATGAATCAAAATTTTCTAATTCCAATTCTCGGTTTTGACAATTTCCAACCCCGCATTATTCCATCGGTCATGAACTTCCTATGGAGCCTTCCACTGACATTTCAATGATTACGAGTT